>JBBPCX010000011.1:17992927-18043305 GCA_037974365.1 Hydrocynus forskahlii
ATGTTCACTGGTTGCAGTGGAGGATGTTTGTGCCTGCAGAAATCTACCACCAGCTCCTTGGTTTTTCCAGTGTTGATCTGGAGGTAGTTCTGCTGGCACCAGTCCATAAAGTCCTGGATCAGTTCTCTATACTAGTATAGGCCAAGTAATTGGAGAACTTCTGCAGGAAGCAGTTTGTGGAGTTGTAGGAGAAGTCTGCAGTGTAGATGGTGGGGAGAAACAGTGCCAGAATCGTTCCCTGCAGGGCTCCTGTACTGCAGACGACCCTGTCTGACACAGCCCTGGGTTCTCACATACTGTGGTCGGTTAGTGAGGTAGTACTGGAGTCATTTGGCAAGGTGATGGTCCACTGTGCTGGATACTGTGGTTGGGGGGTGAGCAGTGAGCAGAGAGTGTGGAAGCGGTGTGAAGTGTAGAGAAGGTGTGAAGTGTCTGAGTTGTGTGATGTGGAACAGAGGTGGGGCTGGAAATGTCTGCAGCAGATATTGGGGGCTGCATCAGGGAGGGCAGTATGTGGGGAGAGGCAGGGGCAGATGAATCAAACCTGTTGAAAAAGTGATTCAGTTCTTTTGCCCACCTCACATCCCCCACCAGCAAAGAGTTCTTTTCTTTGTGGCCTGAGATGTTTCTAAGGCCTCTCCAGACTCCACTGACATTGTTCTGCTGAAGATGGTTTCCCATCCCTGATTAGTCTTTTCAGCTCTCTCTGCACCCTTTTCAGCTCCTCCTTGTCTCCTGACTGGAAGGCCCTCTTCTTCTGCTTGAGAATGGCCTTGATTTCTGGGGTAATCCAGGGTTTGTTGTTTCGGAAGCACCACGCATTTCTGGTGGGTACGCTGTTGTCCATGCAGAAATTAATGTAGTCCGTAATGTAGGTCACAAGGCTGATATCCTCCCCATAGTCATCACAAAGCACTTCCCACACAGTAGATTCAAAACAGTCCTTAAGAGCCTCCTCACTCTCATCTGACCATCTCTGCAGTGTGCAGGTGACTGCTGGCTTCCTGCGCACTAAGAGCTCATACACAGGGACAAGGTGCACTAGGTTGTGATCTGATCTTCCCAGGGGAAGGAGAGATGATGAACTGTATGCCTCTTTTGTGTTGGCATACAGTAAGTCCAGTGTTTTATTGTCTCTTTTATGTTGGATAGTGCATTTTCAAACAAAACCCACACACAGGTTTGCATGGGTTCTTCATAACCTTTTACCGGAGCAGCCGCCACATACAAGCATGAGACTTCCTTTGCCCCTTCTCCCTATGCCTCAGCAGGTTTCTATGAGTCTTTTAGGAGGCTGAACATTATGTTTTGGTCTGCCAGGCGCTTTAACTGGTGTTGTTACTGAGTCTTTCATACTCTCCACTTCAGAATCTGCTGTTTGCTTCTGTGAAGTTTCGTCAGCCATGCCTCTCTTGGTGTCTCCACTTTGATGTATAAAGTCAGGCTATTCCTCACAATCCTGGCAGCTGGAATCCCGGCAGCGCCACGTTCATGTCTGGAGTTAGCGGTGTTAGCTAGGTCTCTGTTAACATCATGATGCTACACTGCCAGAATTCAGTCTGGTACCAACTTAGTGCTGCTAGCTTGTCCATCTCGTCCATCGGCTGTAAACAAAGGAGCCACGCACCGGGTCTCCAAACATGGACAAAAATGGTCTAAAACTAGCACAGAACAGTAGTGCAGTATCGGATTCAAGTTACTAGAGAGTGAATTGAAAAGTAAAGAGAATAAAAATAGGAAAATAAGAAAGAATATACTCTCGGGTGATTGTGCCATTGGGGAGGCCAACTTAAAAGGTTTTACTATGATGTGTGTGAATATGTGACAAGTAATCATACCAAAAAGAAACATTTGCACAAGTTTGATCCATCATGATTAGAATAACAAGAATTTCCATGACATTTAAAATTACATAATTGAATTAGAGAGCATCTCTAGAACTGCAGTTCATTTATCAAATATTTGATTCTGGACTTTTTTTTCTGGACATTTTCTGAGGGATAGGTTCATCTCTGCAATGCTAAGCACCACTTTTAGCACATGTGTCCCTTGAGCACTTTTACATACAATGGTGATTAAGAATGAGGAGCAACTAAAAAGATCTTCACAGGGCAGAACACTTCTATCACCAAGGGAGATTTTTTAAATTACATTTATTTTATTAACCCTTATAGTCATGCATGAACACACCACAGCACAATGTGAAATTCTTTCCCTGCATTTAACCCATTCACCAAGAGAAGCAGTGGGCTTCCGCCAGCGAGGGGCACCTAGAGAGCAGTGTGTGGGGACAGTATCTGGCTCAGTGATGACACTCGCAGTTGGGATTTAAACCCCCAACTTTCTGCTTGCAGGGCCAATGCCCTAACCACTAGGCCATCCAGCTGCCAGTGAGCACGAGATGAGTGAGGAAATGGGTTGAGGAGCAAGAAAATGATACAGGTGCAGAAAATGTGTCTGCACTGTAAAATGTGAAGATGATTCTGTGCAATTGAGACTGCTGTGCTCCCCCACTGCTGCTTCAGGAAGACTGAACAGTACTTGAATTGAGAGCACTTTTTTGGCTTACTGCTGCATCTGTCCTCTATTCTGTCGTACATCACATAGAGAGTAATGGACGCCTAACATTAGCAATCAGCCTTTAGTGTTCAGGCCAGATGTAGCCAGGCCCACTAGCACTCTTCATGCCATTAAAAACCTATCGATGAGATATAACTTTGAAACCAAAGAGGTGACTTTCGTCACCTTTTTTAAAATGGGGAACATGAAAAAGGCTCTATTGTAAAGGAACTGTGTAAAAGTGCATAGATGAAAAAAACAGCATGGTCTGGCTCATCTTTGATCTGTGCCCACAGCAGGTTTGTCACTAATAGCAAAGTAAATGAGAAAGTTAACATCTCTTGAACAACCTTCAGTAAAATGCCACTCAAAACCACAGAGATATACAGGCCGGGCCCTACTTTAGCCAAATTAACATTAAGGTCAATGGTAAAATTTTATTTTATCTGTCTCCCAAACTACCTTAAACAAGAAAACATGTGACTAGAAATGTCACATATCAGTTGAAATAGGTCATTTTTCTTATTAAACATGGTAATATCAAGCCCTCACTAAGCCAAATAATGCTTTGAAGTATAGCTTAAACAGTCTTTCATGGTGCATCCATACTTTATGTATTGATAGAAAACATGGCAGTTTACAGAAAGTGCTGCTTCAACAAGTGGATGTGTTTTACTGTGCTCAATATGGACATGTACATGCTATATTTCATAAGATTTAAATGAGATAAAGGGGTTATTGTGCACATTTTCAAGATGTACTAAGACTCTCAGCTCAGTAAGGTAAAACCTACCCTCACTCCTTGCAACAAACCTGTTGGAAAAATATATGATAAGAACAGACTTCACAATAGATATCAGACAGTACTGCGGATCTTTAACTCTCAACTGATACCAGATTAGTATTTGCACGTAGGAGATTTTATCACCTTACTGAACATGTAGCCAGTTCTACTCACTGCTCTGGTCACATGCTTGATTTAATCTTGACTCTTGTGTGAATGTCAATGACATAGCTGTTCTTCATCAGTCCACAGTAATCTCAGATCAATACCTCATTACATATGAACTTTATCTTAGTCATAATGTCAGCATCCCCCCCACTTCTGTATTAGCCATACAGTATCCTCCCAGGAATATCAACCCCATTTGGCACTCTCTCTTGTCCAGCTGACTTAGATAGTCTAACTGAATGATTCAAGAACTCTCTTTGATCCACACTAGATTACGTCACACCTATAAGATGTAAAAAAGTCAGCCAGAAATAATGATCAAACACATGCTCTAAGCAAAATATTGGAAGACTTGAACGTAAATGGCTTTCAACCAAATTGGAATCTTTCCACTCCACCTTAGAGACTACAACAGAGCACTTACCATGGCACACTCAGCCTTTTTATCGTCACACATTGAAGCCAATAAAAATTGCCCCAGGTTCCTGTTTAGTACAATTTCTAAACTAACTAGTAACCAGTGAGGTGCGGAAACACAGGACTTTTTTTTACAATAAAATAGATTATAGGACAAGAAATTCAATCTAGAAATTTGACTATACCGATTTGCTGCCATTTAACATTACACTCGGTGGTAAAAAGCACTATATGAATAAAATTTTATTTAAATGAATTGAATCCAAGACCATAACTGAGAGACTGGATTAAAATTTATTGCAACAATCGTTAAAAAGAAAGATAAAACTGCACAAATGTGATAGTGGTTGGGTACTGCCACTGCCTTCAATGCAGCTGACTGCAACTAATTTCTTTGGGGAACAGTCCAAATGCTACATTGGTCAACATTGCAAATGATGAAATTCTTAGTCACTCTGGATAAGAGTATCTGCCAAATGCATTGGTTTAAATTTAATGTTTCATTCATGTACAAATTTGAATCAATTAAATTCCATGACTTACTTGATGTCAAAAGTGTAGTGTTTCTGGCATTTTACTATAATTAGGAGGTTTAAAAATATTTGAGCTAGATAAACATAATAATTTGTTGATAATGCCATAATTGTGGCTTTATATTAAGAATATTTTTCTTTTCTTATTTCTATTTCAGTTGGGTCGCTAATCTGCCTCCGCCTTACATGCTCTTTGTCAGTGCACCATCTCATCCACACTAAGCCCCCCAACACATGCACACTCACACACACACACGCACAACCATCAGCAGAATCCATCATGTGGACAGAATTGCTGAGTGGCTATTACTCCTCCACCGCCTCTATAAAACCAGGCAATTAAATGCTATTGCACCATTCTGCTCTGTCCTAAAGCACAGAGCCCCAGTCACAGGCTGCCAAAGGAGATGGAAAATTAAAGACTGTGAAAATTACTGTGCAATTGCAACTGATGAAGTGGATCTATCTCACCAGGCCCTGTGAAACACCACTTGGTCTTAAAAGGAAATTAGAGCCATACACAGAATACTAGATGTATCGATTTTGTAACAGCCGAATCAATTTGTGTACAATAACAGGCTATCATAAGCCTTGGAAACTGTAAAATGCCCTATGTCACAGCTTTTGAGTATTTGTTGCTACAGTTCACTAGACTAATTTTAGACCAATGAAATCAAGTTTAAGGTGCTGGCTGTGAGCAAAAGTGAAAATAATCATATTTGTAAGGAACAGCTGGATAACTGAAAGTTCTTCTGAGAATTTGGTAATGTTCGTTTTAATTAACCATTTCATCAGCCCGGGTCATCATTCCCCACTTCCGTTCACGTAGATAACTATCAAAACTATGCAGTGAAATACAATTTGCCAAGAATTCAAAGCAGACCAGGTTGTTCCTTGTTGTAAACATTGCACCTGAAGAGCCATTCATTTTCTTTTGCGTGTACTTTCAGGAGCACTGGTCCTTTATGAGTTTTCAGAAAAGGAAAATAACGTTTCTACTTTATTTTTGCCTTTTCACCATTACACTTTAAGGCACTTAGAGTCTGTTCTAAGTGAATAAATTCACTTACATTCTAAGGATTGAAGTTCCCTAAGAACTCAAATGAGACTCTTTTTTCAGTTTTAAAAATGGCAAAAAAAAGGCCTATTTACTGTCACGGTTGCTCTCCCTCTCCTTCTCAAAACAACAGTGGCACAAGCAGGTTTCCATGGTTGAAGACTCTTTATTGGAAATCTCAGACCAGAACATACACCCAAGGTGATGGTGGACTGATCCTGAGGTCCACCTCAAACTAACTTAAATACTAAACCCCACAAGTGAACACCCAATCCCAACACACAATCCCTTACTCCTGATCACACCGGCAGCTGACACCAATAATTGCATGCTTAAACCCGGTGTGATCAGGAATAACCAAACCTGATACACAGGCGGCCTCTAGTGGCCACCCATCATGACTGAGCCCAGACCTGACAGTAACCCCCCTCTAACAACGTTCCCCCCCCGGGCGCAAAACCACCCCCACAACACCCAAACGGAGGAGGCGGGGAAGGCGGAGTCAAAGGCAAGCGCCCCATGAGCCCCACCCAGCCGTCTTTGCTAGGGCTACGTCCAGGCCAGTGTTCCGCTCGGCCAGGGCGGCCCGGGTGAGTCCCATGGAACTCTCCCCTCTGAAAGTCCCAGTCTTTAGTCAGGGAGCCCCCTACTGGGAGCTTCTCCTTGTCCTTTGGGGCGTAGCCCCTTACCGGGAGCCCCTCCCTGTCCTCGGGGGCGTAGCCCCTCACTGGGAGCTTCCCATTGTCCTTGAGGGCGAAGCCCCCTCCTGGAAGCCCCTCTGCAGGGAAGCCCTCACTGTCCTTGGCAGCAGGGCCCCTTACTCGGAGCCCCTCTTTGTCCTTAGGGTTGGAGCCCTCTCCACAGGCCCCACCGGAGCCCTGGGGAAGCCCCTCGCAGTCCTCGGGGTTGGAGCCCTCACCACGGGCCCCACCGGAGCTCTGGGGAAGCCCCTCGCTGTTCTCGGGGTTGGCGCCCTCTCCCTGGGCCCCATTGGAGTCCTCAGAAGGCCCCTCGCTGTCCTCAGGGGTGGAGCCCTCATCCCCGGCTCCACCAGAGCCTTCTTTAACCCCAGTACCCCCCCCCCAAAAGGTTCAGGAGGAGGCCCCCTTCCCCGACTGGCATTCTAGGGCCTTCCTTGACCTGCTATGTTTACAGTTTCAGGCCCTTCTCAGACCTCTATGTCTAAGGCTACGGCTTAAGGCCCCGCTACGGTAGATAATGGTCCCTCTATAGGGCTGGATTGCTGGACTAACAGGCTAGGCTGCGGGATTAACAGGCCTACGCCGTGACCTTCGCGGCCATCTCGGCTTCACCTGCCCTCTCCGCGTCTCTCTTTGGTAGCCGTTTTCAAGGCGCTGGCACAGGTCTCCCGAAAGCAGCCTCGATGTTCGGGAGCAGGGTGTCTGCAGCGCTGGCTTGCATGGACTCGGCGGAGCTGGTGAGCGTGGCTGCAGCTTCCGAACTGGGAGCAGCCTCTACAGCATCTTGGGCCAACGCCGCGTCCTTCACAGCCTTCTCGGCTTCTCCGGCTGCAGCTTCTGAGACGGGAGCTGCCTCTGCAGCATCTTGGGCCGAAGCCGCGTCTTTCGCGGCCTTCTCAGCTTCTCCGGCTGCAGCTTCTGAGACGGGAGCTGTCTCTGCAGCATTTTGGGCTGGTGCCACATCCTTCGCGGCTCTCTTGGCTTCTCCAGCTGCAGCTTCTGAGACGGGAGCTGCCTCTGCAGCATCTTGGGCCGAAGCCGCGTCCTTTGCGGCCTTCTCGGCTTCACCGTCACTCTCCGCATCCCTCTTGGCTGCTCCAGCCGCTTTCGGCGACCTGCTGCCCTGTACACGCATCAGGGGTAGAGCTTGCAGTGCCAGAACGATCAGGTTCTGTGGGCTCTTTCTCTCAACTGTTGAACTGAGCTGAGCAGGCCCCGTAGCTCCAGGGGGCGGAGCTTCACGCCGCATAGGAGGCTGGAGCTGGGCCTCGCCTGCAGGCTGCCTCGGGGTCCCAACGCCTGAGTCGGCCGTGAGTGAGGCTCTCTGGTCCAGCCATGGGCTCGCCATGCAAGGCGAGCCGGGCTCGAGCTGGGGGAGCGGAGCGCCAGAGGAAGCCTTTTGCTTCTTGGGCAACCAGCAACTGGGTGGTCGATGGGAGCGACTTGGAACCCCACGCCCCCCACGTCTCTTTCCCGTGGACCTCCCGCCTCGCCTATCGGCGAGCAAAAACGAGAGCTCCATCGGGGCCGAGTTGAGGATGGGGGGTCCACAATCCACTCTGGTTCAATGATCGCCGATCCATCGACCCACCCGTCCCACCAGAAGCCCTGGTCCATCTCCTCGTCCTCCAATTCTCCACCACACAGCAGCTCGGCAGCAGTGCGAGCATAGTGGCCCTAAGGACGAGTTCCTTCGGGCACAGCTCTTCCTCTGCTGGCTCCTTGCCCTTGTTTGTTAGATCAGTCCATCTGTCACGGTTGCTCTCTCTCTCTGTCTCCAAACAACCGTGGCACAAGCAGGTTTCCAGGGTTGAAGACTCTTTATTGGAAATCTCAGACCAGAACATACACCCAAGGTGATGGTGGACCGATCCTGAGGACCACCTCAAACTAACTTAAATACTAAACCCCACAAGTGAACACCCAATCCCAACACACAATCCCTTACTCCTGATCACACCGGCAGCTGACACCAATAATTGCATGCTTAAACCCGGTGTGATCAGGAATAACCAAACCTGATACACAGACGGCCTCTAGTGGCCACCCATCATGACTGAGCCTAGACCTGACATTTACTTTCCTCTGCACTGCGTTAATGTCTCACTTTCTCATACATTTACATCCCTCTAAATGAAAATTAAGACATATCATCTAAGCTGCATGCACCCTAACTAAACAATGCGCTTTACATTTAGGATTGTTACATTGCAGCTAAATTGTTTTAGGACTAGAAATACAACATGTAAAAAAAAAACCTGAGCAACAGTTGCAGTAGGTCTTTAAACCAAAAACTCAGATGCATCTGTGCCTCACTTAACTCAAGTCAACCTTTTTAGATTATGGTGACACCGGAGATATCTTACATTCCTTATTTATTCAGGACTATTCAGAAGCCCACTATGTATAATCTATGATCAGTTCATCTTCACCATGTTATATATCTGCCTGCCTTCCACCACAGAAGTACAAAGCCTTTCATTAGGGTTACATTATGTAGATTTCCTGATCCCCAGAGGGCTGAAACAAAAAGCTGCCCCTTTGCCTGCCCTGGAAGACCTGCCTTGCCCTTGTAGTCTTCATGTCTAAAAATAACACCTAATCAAAGAGAATGTACATAGTGCAACAATGCATGATGACCCTGTGGCTCCAGAAAATGGACAAACTGTGTCATGTCTCATTAGCAAAGCAAATGGTATTATTCTCCATATTCCGCTGGCTGACACTCCATGTTCTGCAAAATATGCGAAGTAAAAGAAGATATTTTAGTTGGAGTGGTTTCAGCTTTGGGGTCACTGGAATCACTGAGCACACAAATAGAGCAAGTAACTGACACTTAATATGAAAATGGGACAGT
Source organism: Hydrocynus forskahlii (assembly GCA_037974365.1). Lineage (NCBI taxonomy): Eukaryota > Metazoa > Chordata > Actinopteri > Characiformes > Alestidae > Hydrocynus > Hydrocynus forskahlii. The sequence continues at coordinate 18,002,004 of JBBPCX010000011.1, forward strand.
TCAGTTTTAAAAAAGGCATAATGTATTCCTTGTGCAGCCAAAAAATCTCCCCAACAGATTTGAGCCTCAAGGACTATTCCCACTCCCTCTGTTACGGGTGCTTCATCTTTTAGCTCCCTACCTCCCCATCTCCTTCATTCAACCTAGCGGAGCACTCAGGTACAGGCAGCCAAACTGTGAAAGAAATTCAAGGGTGGGGCATTTACTTTTTCCTTTCTTTGCACACAGGAATTTTTTCTGATATTTCATCTAATACTTTATTAATTTGCTTGTATAGGACAAAGTATTAGCTGTTCCTAATTTTAGAGGCTTTACACTTTTTATTTAAAACTTTTGAATGAATACTATTGACATTTTCTAAATATTCAAGCTTAATTTTCTTGATAGTGTCATTGACAGTTCTCAATATTAAGCCAAGCCACTTTATTCCTACATCTCATGATACTTTGAGTGGTTTATAGACAGAAAATGTAGTGAAGTCCACATACATTATACGTTAGGTGGTCATAACATCCTAAACTGATAGATATCTGGTAATCTTTATTCTCTGTGGGAAGTTTGAATGCGATGATAATCTGTCAACAAAAAGCTAAACCTGTTTGAGACAAAAGCAAACTTTATTCAGAGCAATCCATTTAAAGTCTACACACAGTTATTTTAGTTTTTAAACTGTGTATACTGACAGCCAGATGCTATTATAAAGTGTATGTTGCTACATAGCAGTGCTTTTTTCTTTTTTCAGCTAGTGCTTATCATGGGTGTACTATCTGCTAAAGCTCAATGCTATTTTCACATTTGGTGTCAAATGTAGTTAACTCATTTTATGTCAAAGAGCATCAAATATGCTGAGCCATGGTGTTCCAATCCCAGTCTTGGAGACCCTGTACTTTGTACTGCACTTTTTCAACTTTTTCCTACTTTATTAACCCAGGTGTAGAGAGGCTTTTTCATTATTCATTGAATCAGGTGTGTATATATGAGACAAAAGACAAAGTATGCTTTGTGTAAAGTCACCAGAACTGAGATCGGGAACTCCTTGCTTAGAATCAGTTTTGACAGATTTGACAGATAATTAGTTAACTGAAAATTAGTCTTTTATATTATAAAATCACCCCGTAACACTTTTTAGGGGTCCACAATATGCTTTGTAGATGCTCAGCTGGCTTTTAATTAATGTCCCACTAGGCCCCTTGTACTCTATCTGAGTACAACTGAACCATGCCCAGGCCCACCTTCTTGAGCGTGCACATGCACAGTTCAGCATATCTTGCCTTTTACAGAGTGATCACAGTAGCCCAACAAGCTGCACCTTGGGTGTCAAACGTGCATGGACACGTTACAGATTGTCTGTGAGTACACATTCTATTAATTCTAACCTTTACCATAGCTCAAAATCTAATCGAAAATCTAACAATGTTGATAATCTACAGCTTTTCAACCAAATGATTACCAAATGAAGTATTTGTAGATAATGTTTAGCACACTGCACTCTGTGTGTTGTCCGCTTTCCCAGGGTGTTGGAGGGGTGGAGTAATGTGCATGCTGCATTTGGCGTTTCAAATGTTTCCCTCATAAAAATTATTGGGTGGATATGTGGGGGTTTTGTTCAGTATTACTGAGCTCTTCTAAGGGATGACCAAATAAAAAAATCACATGTGATACATTATAGATGCATTAACCAATGATCAAATGAGTTTTGTCACCATCCTGTGAAAACACTAGACATAATCAAAATATACAAATTAAAGTGAAATATGCCTTTCTTATAGGATATTTCATATTCGGACATTCAAAACAATATCTGACAAGATATTTGAAAATGAAACTATTCCTTAATTGCAGGTCTGTGTTGAATCTAGTTGTCACAATCGGGCTATGCCCGTTCAGGAAAGAGGCGCACATGCAGACTTCCATGCTTCTTTTCTTGAAATTGAAATGCAAAACAAAGAGGCACAACGGCCAAAACTCAAACAAGGTGAATCCCGAACCTAAGGGTAGTGTGAGGGAGGATAGACAAAGCCCAAACTAAAACAGAGACTATTTATAATGGTGGAGAAACTCAAAACACCTAAACGTAGTTATACATTGATCCCTGGCCGACTGAGAACCCTTATTCCTAATGCCGACCATACATACAGTTCAATGGCGGCCTCTAGAGGCCACCGACTGGGCATGTTACAGTCCTCCCCCGAACGGCGCCATTCCAGTTCACCCAAAAAGGCCTCCAGGCCCACACAATGGAGGCGGCAAAATAGAAAGCCCCTCCAATGTCTCCAGGGGGCCGGGCTCCCCTGAGAGAGTCCCTCCAGTACATTCGGAGCAAGGGCTCCCTCCGTCCTAGCCTCCCTTGAGGAGCCCATCCGAGGTGGAGACCCTTCATGGCAAAGCCCCTTGGCACCCCCCCAAAAATATCTGGGGGAACTTCCTGGGTCTCTGGTGGTATTCCGCCAGCACCCCCTCCCCCCAAAGATGCGCCACTGGAGTGTCAGGGGGCCCAGGACCCATCCAAGGCAGCAGAGGGAGAGACGGCGGAAAAGGCAACCCCCATGCAGGAACAGGGGCTGGGGTGGGAGCCATGGCTTCAGGTGCTGGGGCTGGGGAAGGAGCCATGTCTTCAGGTGCAGGGGCCACGGCAGAAACCGGGGCCTTGGGGACAGGGGCCTCAGGGACAGGGGCCTCTGGAGTGCTGTGGGCTGGAGCCTCTGGAGTGCAGCGGGCTGGAACCTCTGGAATGCAGTGTGTGTGGTGGCAGGAATTTAACCAGAAACGCAAAACTAGCTTTTCAAATCAAAATCAAACGTCAGATAGTTGAAGTGACGCTGTTTTATTAGGACAGCTGCATGACCCCTTGAGAAGAGTGATCAGATGCTCTGTTTGTACAATTCTTTTCTTAGGTTGAATAGGCTTTTCCAATTCCACAACCTCCTTTTAATCACACCCACTCCTGGCTTCTTGCCAATAAGAGTTCTCAAGTGAATATTCAAAACTCCACCTCCCTTTCAGTGTCTCAGCCTTCAGTTCTGTAGCCACTGGCTTTCCTATTTCAAGTAAGTTCTACTCAGCTTTTTCCTGGACCTTTCCCCTCAGCAGGCTTTTCAGAGGAGCACAGATCATTCTATATATAGAAATGCAGAGGGCCTCTCTTCTTTACTCAGTTCTAATCCAATGGTGGAGGAAAAGTCCTGCACTGATCAAGTATTTTCGTTACTAATGTCTCCAGCGCGGGCTGGAGCCTCAGGAAAGCTGCAGGCTGGAGCCTTGGGAAAGCTGCGGGCTGGAGCCTTGGGAAAGCTGCGGGCTGGAGCCTTGGGAAAGCTGCAGGCTGGATCCTCATGAAAGCTGCAGGCTGGAGCCACTGGGACAGGAGGCTGCAGCTGTCGTGGGGCTGGCACTGGCGGTTGAGGCTGCTGTGGGGCCAGAGTGAGGGGCTATAGCCGTCTTAGGGCTGGCACTGGCAGCTGGGGCTGCTGTGGGGCCAGAGTGAGAGGTTGTAGCCATCTTAGGGCTGGCACTGTTGGCTGAGGCTGCTGTGGGGCCAGTGTGAGAGGCTATAGCCATCTTTGGGCTGGCACTGGCGGCTGGAGCTGCTGTGGGGCCAGTGTGAGAAGCTGTGCCCGTCCTGGGGCTGGTACAGGTGGCTGACTGGGCTGCTTAAACTCTTGTAGCTCCGGGCTAGGCTGTGTAGCCTCATGTAGCCCCAGGCTAGGCTTGGTAGCCTCATGTAGCCCCAGGCTCTGGGCTGTGACTGTGGCTTTGTCGCTCAGGAGCACAATTTCTTGGCTTTGGGGCGTGACTGCCACTGCTTGGCTTTGGGGCGCAACTGCCGCTGATTGGCTTTGGGGCACGATGGCCGCTGCTTGGCTTGGGAGAGGAGCTTCGTGGCTTTGCACTGTGGCGTTTGTGGACTGCTGGCCAAGGGCAATGAACAGGTCTGCGACCAGCCCCTCGAGCCAATCCAGCTGGCCCTGTTGTTACTCAATACACTGCTTAGCCATCTTAGGGCTGGCACTGTTGGCAGTGGTGGATGGTAGGCTCGGCCACGTACCCTCTTCTAGCAGCTGCTCATTTGGCTGCTGAGCCTTTGAAGTCGCTCGTGTGGCCGGCTCGTGTGGCCCCGTGGGTCGTGAGCATAGCCCTGTTGCTCATGAGCGTGGCTACTGTGGGCTGTTGGCCAGGGGTAGCGACCAGGTTCGCGATCAGCCCCTCGAGCCAATCCAGCTAGCCCTGTTGTTTCTCGATATGCCGCTGGACCTCCTCCGAGGCTGCGGTGTTTGGAAGCCCGAGGTGGCCGCGAGTGAGGTTGGTTGGTCCCGCTTGGGACTGATCCGATGAGGCGAGTTGGGCATGAGCCTGAGTGGAAGAGTACTGGAGGAAGTCATGGACCTCTCGGGCAGCCGGTCAACGGACTGGACCACCTCGCCTCTGAGCCACGCCAAAGTCCCACCTGTAGTCCAGTCTGCTGCGCCTTGTTCGGTCTGTTCTTCAGTCACGATCGGGCTATGCCCATTCAGGAAAGGGGCGCACACGCAGACTTCCATGCTTCTTTTCTTTTATTTGAAATACAAAACAAAGACTCAAACAACAGTGAATCCTGAACGGACATAAACCTAAGGGTAGCATGAGTAAGAACAGACAAAGCCCAAACTAAAACAGATACTATTTATAATGGTGGAGAAACCCAAAACACCTAAACATAGTTATACATTGATCCCTGGCCAGCTTAGAACATTTATTTCTAATGCCGACCAGGGACTAGACCAAACTCTGTGTCAAAAAAGAAGCCCCCATATATACAGTACAATGGCAACGATTAAAAATGGTCTAAATCAATTTATAGAGTTTTGTGTAAAGATATAGTGCAGATCATATTGCTTATTTAATTCTGGATAAAATTATTTAAAATATGTCTTAGCCTCTGTGCTATTCAGACACCTTTTTTAAATTCACCAAATCAATGCATGCTCCAAATTAAAGCATGCTCATAATGACTCCTAATTGCTCCTTCAAAACCTAACTTGCCTTGCTGTTGTCAGGGCTGAGATCAGTGACGGTGGGTGGCCACTAGGGGCCACCCTTGTTTAAGTTTGTATTGCAGTTAGCTTTTGGGCTTTTATTTTGAATAGGATCTGTATTAGTAATTAGGAGTCATAACTGGGTGTTATTAGGTTATTAGGTTTCCTATTATGTGATTGGTGGTTGGGGTTTGTGTTTATGTATTTAAGGAAGTTTAGGTTCGGTTTCTGTTGTGGGTTGTTGATCACATTATGCTTTGTGTTTCCTGTTTTCTTGAGTTGAAGTATTTTGTAAGCTAAAGTCTGGCTATTCAAGCCAGTTTTGAGCTGGAGTTCTAATAAAGAACAAAGATGCAGCCAAACGACAACTTCTGGTGTGTGTGTGCCTGCCAAAAGAACAAGAAGACAGGGAGCCGGCGTGACAGAACAACCCACACTCAAACAATGCAAGGCACTCATGGCAGCGAGCCAGCGGAGAGGGAGCAGTACCCGAAGGAACTCATCCTTAGGGACGCAACCATGGCCCTGCTGAGAGAGTGGGAAACGGAGTTTGCCTGGAGTGAGGCGTGCAGTAACCAGCTCGAGGGTAAGTCAGCAAGGACAAGCCGATTTACTACTGCGGAGCTGTTGTGCACTGGAGAGTCGGAGGACGAGGCGGACGTGGGCTTCTGGTGGGACGGGTGGATTGATGAATCACCCATTATTGAGCCTGAGCCCATTGTGGACCCCCTCAGCCATGGAGGAGCTCCCGCTTTTGCTCGCTGAAATGCGAGGCGGGAGATCCGCGGTTAGACGCCGTAAGAGGCGTGGGGGTCCGCGTCGCTTGCAGCTCCCACCCGGTCACCGGCAGCCCGAGAAGTCGAGGACTTCCTCCGCCGCTCCGCCACTCCAACTCGCGCCTGGCTCATCTCAGAAGACGAGCCCTCGGCTGGGACAATCTGCCTCACTCAGGAACAGCCCGGGCGCTAGGACCCCGAGCGAATCTCTACGTGAGGCGCAGCTCTAGCCTCAGACACGGTGTGAAGCGCCGCCCCCAGCAAGGCCCAACGACCCTGGTCACGCTGGCGCTTCAAGCGCTACCTCTGGGGCGAGCTACAAACTAAGAGCCGCCAAAAGCCACCACGCTCGCCAGCATTGCAGAGACCAGCGTCGCGGAGTCCAGTGTCGTGGAGACCACACTCACGAGGGTCGAGCCAAAATTCTCGAGAGCTGAGGCCGAGCACTGGAAACCCATACCATACCCGCGTAGAAGGCTACAGCCTCCAACACTAGCCCCCCGGCTTCACCCACCAGCACCAGGTAGCCTAGGGAGGGTTGGTGCAGGAGAGAGAGTAGTTGTAGCCTCAGCCCCAGAGCCAGTAGACTTATTGGGCTCCTTAGAAGAGCCATTGGGCTCTTTAATAGAGCCTTTAAAGCCTACAGCTTTAGCCTTAGCCAAAGAGCCTGTAGCTTTAGCCTTAGCCCAACAGCCTGCAACTTTTGCCTTGGCCCAAGAGCCTGTAACTTTGGCCTTAGCCCAGGAGCCTGTAACTTTAGCCGTAGCCCAAGAGCTTGTAGCTTTAGCCTTAGCCCCAGCAGACAAGCCTCTAGCCTTAGCCCCAGTAGACAAGCCTTTAGCCTTAGCCCCAGTAGACAGGCCTTTAGCCTTAGCCCCGGTAGACAGGCCTTTGGCCTTAGCCCCGGTAGACAGGCCTTTGGCCTTAGCCCCGGTAGACAGGCCTTTGGCCTTAGCCCCGGTAGACAGGCCTTTGGCATTTGGCCTTAGCCTCAGTAGGCAGGCCTTTGGCATTTGGCCTTAGCCTCAGTAGGCAGGCCTTTAGCCGTAGCAGCAGCCCTATGAGGGCCTTTAGCTGTAGCAGCAGCCCGAGGAGGGCCTTTAGCCGTAGCAGCAGCCCGAGGTGGGCCTTTAGCCATAGCAGCAGCCCGAGGAGGGCCTTTAGCCATAGTAGCAGCCCGAGGAGGGCCTTTAGCCGTAGCAGTAGCCCGAGGAGGGCCTTTAGCCGTAGCCGCCCGACGAGGGCCTTTAGCCATAGCCGCCTGAGAAGGGCCTTTAGAGGTAAGGGAAGAGCAGAAAACTCCATCAGGGGAAGGGGGTCTTCTCCTGAATTTTTTTTTTTTTTTGTGGGGGGGGTTACTGGCATCATGGAAGGCCCCGGTGGAGCCAGTGGTGGGGACTCCACCCTCAAGAAAAGCCAGGGGCTTCCCATGAGCTCCAATGAGGCCCATGGAGAGGGCTTCACCCCCGAGGACAGCGAGGGGCTTCCCTGGGACACCGGTGGAGCCCGTGGAGAGGGCTCCAACCCCTAGGACAGCGAGGAGCCTCCCATTAGCTCCAGTGAGGCCCATGGAGAGGGCTCCAACCCCGAGGACAGAGAGGGGCGTCAGGTACGGGGCCCTGCCTCCAGTGACAGCAAGGGGTTTCCTGTAGAGGGGCTACCAGGCAGGGGCTTGGCTCCCAAGAACAATGTGTCTTTGTCATTTAAAGAAGGTTACCTTTTCAGTTCTTCATTTCTTACTCTGTAGCTTAAAGCATGTGGCTTAAAGCTTGCTCTGTGGCTTAAAGTGCTAAATTAATCAAATTCAATTGAATTGAACTGAGTCCGGATTGTAGAGCAAAGCCCTGTCTGCAGTCAGAGCCACATCTCTCAGAATCTTCATATTGGTTTATTCTCAAGACAAGATAAAGAAATAGAAATGTTACCAATTAAAGCATTCATCTTTTTTGCTCTATTCTGCTCATGATAGACAAAAAAGCTTTTTTGATGGTGTAGTCCTGTTTTATAGGAGAATCCAGTAATCATTTCCATGCATTGTCAAAGAAAAGGCAGAACTGATGTCTGGAGGCAAAGCCTCTTTTCCTGTGTTCTCACTTGTTTTGAGTCACTGGTGAAGGTAAACATCCATGCAAATCATTCGCAGACATGATATGCAAGCGTCTCTTAACTTGGCACAAGCCGAGGGAATGCTTATCTATTTACCAAGTGACTGGCAAACAATTTGGAGAAATTCAAAGAAACGATTTTGCATGCAACATTCTACCCTAAACCTCTCCAGCACCTTTATCGAATTCTATTTTCTGTCTCAGAGACACCCAGAAGCTTTCTAGCTTTGCTGTGTTTCAATAGGAACTAGAGGATTAGCATGATTGATGTAATGTAGCTGGTGATGTCATGCAGTTTGTGCAAAATTTCCCATTCTTTATCAGTTCCTGTTCTGACAGTATATGGAGCAGCAGCCATGTGTTCTGAATTTAAAGCAGCTTCTTTTTACAGTGACCCTTAGGGTGAAAGCTGGAAACATGCACTGCCTGTGCTTGATCACACGTGAATGTATTTGAAGCATTAATACAATCTACATACTTAGTCCTATGCAGGCAAATAATAGCAAATAATCAGTACCACGTATGTGCAGCCCTGCCATTATATTTACAGAAATAGGCTTTGTGAATTAACCAGAATCAGAATCCAAAAACTTTATTGATCCTGGAGGAAACTGTTATGCTATAACTGCACAGAGACACTAAATTAAGAACAATATAAAATATAAGCACAGAGTCTAAATAAAATTCTACAGAAAATATTCAGTACCATATACATTGTTATATACACAAAATGCTATAGTCTGTAAGAGAGACTTATAATGTGTTTTCATATCCATTTCATGGATACATATATATAGCATGTATGAATGGCAAATCCAGGTCTGAGCATTCTTTCTTGACATTCCCCAAACAAAAGGTGGTAATATTTTATTAATTCGATACAGATGGTCCAATGGCTTCAAATATGTATATCATGTCAAAGCCAGGCTAACAAGAGAGCTTAGATAGTCAGAAAAGCAAGAGTTTCTAAAGTGTGACAGTGTGACAAGCCAGTGGCTACAGAGTGGTTTGTGCTAATATATGTAAGGTATAGAGCATAACAGGGGTATTGCAACTAAAAGTACATGGCTAGAACATGGTCAGTAAAAACAATAAAGCACACGCAGTTCTAGTTTGCTTTTCATTGTCAGGTTCTGGGTCTCTTTTTTAAGATCCATATTTCACCACGTATTTGCTCTTGTCTTTCTACAATTCTGGAAACATGGCTTTGAACATTTTATTCAGACCCATTATTTAACCTGCATGTGTGGCAGATCCCTGCATTCCTGTTGTCCTTTGGGGGTTCTGTGAGCACCACAGTTTGCTTCATATGCTTTAGCCACCACAGGTAATCATTATTTTTATTATCATTACTAAAATACATTTAAGGCCCATCTTAAATGAATTTAAGATGTTCATTAATGTAAGACAATGTAATACTTTAAAGGCCTTTTGGTTGTAAAAGTGTGTAAGATTTTAAGAACTTGTGATGACTCTCTTCTTGCAGTGTATTGCAATTTTAATAATATGAATATTATAGATACTGTTGTATCATTTGTAAAGAACAATTCAAGACACAAATAGAGCTTTAATTGGACTTTAAATTCTGTCCAGTCCTACACAACAATATTTTGTTCTCAAATCTGACCTGACCCCAACAAAATCCTGTTTTTGAAAATGACCTGACTAAAACTATATCAAGGTAATCTTTGTGTGGTGGATCACTCTTTGCACAGCAGTCACATTGACATGGTGGTAGAAGGCATGGGCGCTGGAAGCATTTTTAATGTGGGGAGACGCATCACTCTAAGTCTCGGCCGCTGTGGGGGGGTGCAGATGGGGGGGAAGTGTAGTGGGATGCACGTACAGCTCTACGTCTCGACCGTTGTCCGGGGGGATGAGGGGATGAATGATTTTGAAAAGTACTGTAATGGTTCCAGCACCCATGGTAGAAAGTTGTGGTATAATGTGTGTGTGTGTGTGTGTGTGTGTGTGTGTGTGTGTGTTTTACTCTGTGTGCTGCCCCCTCCGCCGTGCTACGGTTTTTACACACTGTGTGCCCCCTTTATTAGATACACCTAAATTGTTTGTCCACTATGTAGTTATAGATGTTAGGACTTTTTGGGCCTTGGTACATGAGTGTTTAGGTAAACTCCACATGCTTTGTTTTGTTCTCCTGATCTGCCACTGTCCTGTCCCACTGATCAGTGTAGTCACCTGAATGTGTTTATTACACCTCCTCACCCAGGTGTTTTCCATTCCTATGTCAGTAGAAATATTCATGTGCCTTTGTTCCTTTTGTTAGTCCACCATATTCCTACCATCATGTCTGTTGTTTAATGTTTTGGATTTAGTATTTGTTTGTACAGTCAGTCAGTGTTTTATTTTGATAAAGTCTTGGTTTTTGCATCCCCTCTATGGGCTCTACTACCTGCTACACATTACAGGTTCCATCAGTGTCTGACAAATATTTTAAGCTCTGTAATTGATGCTGTCTAACTAATTGTTGCCACCAAAGGTGGAAATGGGCTGGAATACACTAGAATACTTTTCTACGAGTAAATGCCCTATCTTGGACAGTACATTTGTACTTTTTGGGGCAGGTGATGGCCTAGTGGTAAGGGGTTGCCCCTGTGATCAGAAGGTTGTGGATTTGACTTCCAGGACCGCTAATGGTACCACTGAGGTGCCCTTAAGCAAGGTACCATTCCCACACATTGCTCCCTGCTTCATTTGGTGAATGGGTTAAACTCAGAGAAAGAATTTCAAATTGTTTACACTGTGTGTTCACATGTGACTCACAGGAGCCTCTTCTTCTTCTTCTAAAATGTGGGAAGTAACAGCACTCCCAGCCAAGACCTCAAATATCTGATTTTTAGAAGGAAACTGCTTTACTGCTTGCTTCTGTTAGAGTCTGTCAAACACACTGCAGGTTCAGCCAACGGCCCAATCAGCTCATGAGAAGTTGTGCTTCCGCCGGGTCTGTCCATCAAGCCTCTATGTAACAACTATTGGCAAACAGTGGGTTTGGAATATGAAGCTGCGGCTATTTAGATAAATAAAATTTCTGTCAGATTCATCTGTCTCCTAATCCAATGGGATTTTTTGAGAACCTAAATTTCAGTGATGATACAGATTGTTGAGTGTCTACAAAAAATATTTAAATTAACCCTTTAAGCACCAGGTTTTGTTTTTTAAATACTGGATTTTGACATCAATATTTCAAAAGCTTGTGGCTTAAAAGGGGTTAAAGATAGAGACTTACTGTAAATTAGAAAAATGTTGGGCATGACCCAAAGTTTATGTGAAGTATAAATATACCCATCTTATTTGCATATTATGATGCCATAATGATGTTTATACATCAAAGCATTTGATTCAGTCCTGATACACTTCCTCGTTTCTCAAATAAACCCAGCCACCATTACAATCGCTATTTCCAGCCCTTTCCAACGGCCGAGCCCTATCTTACTGTGCACCTTGAAGTATCTGGGTGCTTGCGCCATGGAGCTATGGTGCTCGGAAGGTCCCTGGGAGACAAAAGTAATGGGACATTGGGGTGAGGTGAACGGTTTTCAGCTAATAACTCTGCATCGCCGGGGGCTATTATGGCAAACGAGGGCTCGTTGGAAAGGTCTCCTGGAGACCTATCAGCCTGTGAAGTTTGACGGGGATTGGTGCTTGCCCCGCAGAGCTATGACCCTCGTAATGCCCTTTGACTGCCTCCGCACCAATGACACAAAGCTTGTTTCCACTGCTATTTACTCGAATTTTTGAAAAGGAAGATGACGTAATTTTGGTCTTAAATCAAAATACTTCATGTCTGCTATCTAGTGGTAGGGATTACAATGCTATATTACATGATATTTGTAACTACAGTCTATTTTACTCATTATGACGTCATGTCGCTTAAAGGGTTAAACCATCGATAAATAAGCATTTAACTACATGTAATGAAGAATGTGTTTTTAAAATAACTGAATGTTCAGGCAAACCCTAAATTTCCAGGATAAGCATGCTAATGTAAATGACTGTAAGGTAAATAAATAACGCAATACTGAGCTAAGTGTCCAACTATAATTCATTGTGATTTTGAGAGCTATCTAAACATATCTGGGATAAATAATGTTGTTTGAAATTCTGTGCTTTAATGTTGCTATTTAATGATAATTTTAACAGAAGTGTCATTAACTTTTAGACGTTCAGATGTTATATTGTAATTAGTAAATTACACTAATGAACAATAGTATCATGTTAAGTCATTTCTGGTTCATCTCAGCCACGCCTCCAATGGAGCCTGTTGCCCATTAACTAAGCAGTACATAGCTCTGGGCACAGGTGTGTGAGATCATGGTTGTTGTATGAGTGGTCGTTGGGTACCTAGGCAACCCAGATGACAATGGAGAGCTCTCTGTTGGGGTTGCTAGGTACCTAAAGACAAGTCCATCTTTCTAGAGTTAAGTAAAGTGTCTGAATTATTGTTCTTGTCATGTGATTGGTTATCTGAGTGAGTGTGTGTGTAGAAAAGGCCAGCTGTTCTTCAGACTCATTTCATGGTCACCCAACTCCTTGCTATGACTCAGGCTCAGGGTTTGATTTATTGAGAGTGGTGTTTGCTCTTGGTTTGTGTTTTGCGAACTACCAGGAAGAGAAAGAGGCCACGTTCTATGGGGGCTTCCCTGATTCCTTCCAGGATTCTCTCCAGTGGCAGTGGAGAGAACAAGCAACCTCAAAAAGTACACTCAGCTGTTAAATCTGCACATGCTTGGTGTGTGACAGAGTATGTGTGTGTCTCTTCTACTGTGACCTACAGGCGTGAACACAAGAGCTCCCACCAAAGGAGAGAAAACGCTGCGTCGAGAAAAGCTGTACTGGCCCCTGACAGCAGTGGGCCTGCTGTGACTGATGAAGAGTGGACTCTGTAGCAGGGTCCGTGGGCAGCGAAAGAAAAAAGTATCATTTGGAGTGTAGGACCTCCTGAATGGGAAAAGTGTACCTCTCCTAACCCCAGTCATATGTTACTTGTGTTGGAGCCGAGAAGGCTGTGAAACTTTGAGTTTTGACATTATAAAACTTATTATCTTCTTCCTCTATGTCTGCTAGTGCATCCTTCCCTGGTACCTGCCATGACAGATGACCATGCCTACCAAATGGATGCCTCAGCAGTCCCTCTACCTGTGGAAGAAGATCATTTACAACTAACTATCGTGAGCCACCAGAGCCAGCTGAAACAGCTCACTGGCATGGTTGGCCAGCTGGTACAAGCTGTACAAGCAAACCCAACACCTGCGTCGGTGACCGCCACACTCATGAAAGCTCCACAGCATGATTCACTTCCTGAGCAGTATGGAGGAGATCCTGCTGCTTGCAGAAACTTCTTGCTTGCCTCCAACCTATACTTAGCAGAATATCCAGATGTCACACCCACACAGAAGGTGTTGGTCATGGCTCAGTGCTTAACGGGGCGGGCATAGGCCTGCGCTACTGCCATATGGACAGCGGGAGTACACCAGAGTACGAGGATTTCCGTGCCAAGTTCAGAGCCGCATTTGACTATCCTGACCACAGTCCAGTAGTGCCCGACTACTAAGCTTGAAACAGGGAACTAAGTCAGCAGCGGATTACACTGTGAACTTTAGAACTTTAGAAAGCGGCTGGAATGAGCCAGTCCTGGTTGCAGTGTACCAAAAGGGGCTCAACCAGGAGTTATAGCTGGAGCTGGCCTGCCGGGATGAGGGTCTCTCCTTAGACCAGCTGATCTTGCTGAGCATAAGATTAGATCAGCACAAGAAGAGTAAGGGCCCCATCAGCAGTGCCAAAGGGTTGAAGCTCAGCGTAAAAACCTCCCAGGAGGGAACCTCTCCGGAGCCTATGAACGTGGGGAGTCACTGGCTCACATCGCAAGAGCGCAGGAGACGGAGGCAGGAGGGCCTCTGTATGTACTGTGGGGGAAGTGGGCATCTGGTGGTGTCCTGCCCCCTTCTCCTGCCCAAGGTCATGTCTCCTCCAATGACTCTTTCTCTAACTATATTAGATACTCAATGTAAAATAATGGTGCAATTGTCTCATGCTAAACTGTCTGTTTGTGTATCTACTCTTATAGATTCTGGGTCGGCTGGCAGCTTTGTGTGATGGTGGTATCATATGGACTCCCGGTGGAGAGGTTGCCAGAACTCATCCCTGTGCATGCCCTAGATGGGCACTTGATAGCAGGCAGATCAGTAGGCTGGGAAACCAAACCACTAACAGTCAGAATAGATCCTGAACATAAATAGAGAATGAAGTTGTATGTGCTAGAGCTTCAAGCACCTCTGATAATTCTCAGATTTTCCTGGCTAAAATGTCACAACCCTGTGCTAGATTAGTGCGAGGATAATCAAATGGGGGCCACAGTGTGGTTCCCATTGTAAAACCACTTATTTGGGGACCACCTCCATAGAGAGCCCTTTGGCGGAGGTTCCAGTCCAGATTCCCTCACAGTACCGTCATCTAGCAGAGGTTTTCAGCGCATCTAGGGCTGCCCGCCTCCCTCTGCACCGACCTTGGGATTGTGCAATAGATCTGCCAGTAAAGAGCCGCCTTGCTCGCAGGTGTATCCTCTCTCCGAAAAAGAAACGAGGGTGATGGAAGAATACATCTCTGAGGTTCTCCAGTAGGGGTACATATGCCAGTCCCGTTCTCCTGCGTCAGCTAGTTTCTTTTTTATAGAGAAGAAAGATGGGGGCCTTAGACCATGTATAGCTTGTCGTGGGCTCAATACAGTCACCGTAAAATACCCGCACCCTCTCCCCAGCCATAGAGCAGCTCCATGGGGCGAGTGTTTTTTCCAAGCTCGGCCTGCAGAGCATGTATAACCTCGTGCGCATTAGGGCAGGTGAAGACCGTGTTTAGTACCACCTCCGGCCATTACCACTATTTGGTAATGCCATTCGGCTTAGCAAACACTCCATCCTGTTTCCAAGCCTTCATGAACGGAATTTTGGGATTGGTTACAAAAGTTTGTGATCGTCTACTTAAGATTACATTTTAATATACTCTAAAAACTTCATGGAGCACGTGAAACATGTTCGCGCAGTTCTCCGTCGCCTGCTCACACACAAGCTATACGTTAAGGTCGAGAAATGTGAATTCTATGCCATATAAAAGAGAAGTCATTTCTCGGCTACTGTATAGGCCCGGGGGTGCCAATAGATGAGGGTAAGGTGAAAGCGGTGACCGAGTGGCCAGTGCCCACAACAGTGAAGGAATTACAGAGATTCCTAGGATTTGCCAATTTCTACCTCAGATTCATAAGAAACTTTAGTACTGAGGCAGCACCGCTAACAAGCTCACTCAAAGGAAAACATAAGCAGCTGAGGGTAACGCCAGCCGCCAGAGCGGCTTTCACACAGTTAAAGGAACTATTTACCTCCACCCCTGTGCTCAAACTGCCAGACTCCACAAAACCATTTTTGGTGGAAGTCGATGCCTATGAGGTGGGGTTGGGAGCAGTGCTGTCCCAGTACTACGAATCCCCCCGCAAATTACATCCTTGCGCATTCTTCTCTCGGAAACTAACCGGCGCAGAGAGAAATTATGATATTGCCAACCGAGATCTGCTGGTCAAAGCTGCACTAGAGGAGTGGTGTCATTGGCTGGAGGGGGCTAGACACCCCTTCACTGTGTTCACAGACCACTGGAATTTAGAATACGTCCAGCAGGTAAAATGCCTCTGCCCTAGACAGGTTCGTTGAGCTCTGTTCTTTAGTAGATTTGACCACGTGATTATGTATCACCCTGGCTCATGAAATGGAAAGGCTAATGCCTTGTCAAGGTGCTTTCCAGCACCAGAGGAACTAAAAGGGGACAAACCCATTATTCCATCAGCGCTTGTGGTAGTTCCTATTACTTGGGACTTAAATGTAGAGATCGAGCGGCTGAATTCAGAGGGGTCAGTTCCTCTAGCTTGTCCCGAAAACAAAATGTTTGTATCAGATAACCTGCTCTAGGCCATCCAGGAGTCCACCAAACTGTAGAGATGTTGAGGCGGTGATACTGGTGGCCTTCTCTGCACGCAGATGCGGAGAGGATCGTGAGGTCTTGTTCCGTCTGTGCCAGATCCAAGGCACCACATCAGTTGCTGTCTGGAAAATGAATACCCTTACCGGTGCCGCAGAGGCCATGGTCTCACATAGCTGTAGACTTCATAACAGACCTCCCAGTCCCCAAAGGCTACACGGTGGTGTTAGTAGTCGTGGAATGTTTTTTGAAGGAGGTCCGGTTCCTTCCTTTTGTTTCCCTACCTACTGAATTAGAAGTGGCTGAGGCATTCTTCCAGGCCAAGTTTTTGCACAATGGCATCCCGGAGGACATCCTCTCCGACCGAGGTCCCCAGTTTATTTCTCGCGTACGGGCAGCTTTCTTTAAGAAACTGGGGACCCCTGTCAGCCTGACCTCTGGTTATCATCCTGAATCCAACGGTCAGGCTGAATGGTTGGTACAGAAGCTGGGTCGCTTCCTCCGGGCTTACCGCCATGCAAAATAGCACGACTGGGCAGGGTTCCTTGGCTGGGCAGAGTACGCCCAAAACTCATTACGCCACTCCACGACCGGCCTAACACCCTTTGATTGTGTGCTCAGGCGTCAACCCCCACTCTGTCCCTGGGACTGAGAGTCCTCGGACGTGCCAGAGGTAGATTGTTGGCACCACGGGGCTGAGCATGTGTGGGAGAGAGCACACACGTCCATCAGCAGAACAGTTGGATGAATTAAGAAATTCGCTGATTGGTATCAGAGGGAGGTGGGAACGATCATGGCGCAGGTTTCATAGCCATAACATCAGGGTCTCTCAGCAAATATGCTAGTTAGTCACTGGCACCTGGAGTGTCCCCATGACATACGACTCACAGAAGCTCAACGTTAGAAAATAGTATAAGTATCTCTGGTTTTGAAGGACATTTGTGAAGCAGAAAGGATCTTCACTCTAGGACTACTCTGGAAGCAGAAAGGATCTTCACTCTAGGACTACTCTGGAGTTAAAGACTTAATTCTGTTCTCCCTTTTGCAAAAGATTTTTAAGATAAAAGCCTTTGTTTCTGAGCAAAGACTTCTTGTCAGTTTGTTGATTTCCTCACTGCCATTACAGGGTTAATCCAGTCTTTCACGTTTCTCTCCTCAGGCCAGCTATAGCAGGACCGTTGGACAGGGGGGAAGTGGAGCCCACTCTCCCTACGGCGACTGAGATCGAGGGAGCCCCGGCTTACACAGTCAGACGACTCTTAGACTCTCTGAGATGTCGAGGGGGCCTCCAGTACTTGGTAGACTGGGAGGGGTATGGTCCTTAGGAGAGGAACTGGGTTCTGGCCAGGGAAGTTCTGAGTCAAGAACTGATTGAGAAATTCCACCGGAGCCAGCCTGAACACCCGGCTCCTTGTCCTCGGGGATGTCCTGCACGGGGACTGAGGGCAGTGGGGCAACCTCAGCCATGCCCACCATAGAGCCTGTCTCCCGTTTACTAAGAGGTACACAGCTCTGGGCACAGGTGTGTGAGATCATGGTTGTTGTATGAGTGGTCATTGGGTACCTAGGCAACCCAGGTGACAATGGAGAGCCTCATTAGCTCTCCATTGGGGTTGCTAGGCACCTAACGACAGGTCCACCTGTCTTGAGCTGAGTAAAGTGTCTGAATTATTGTTCATGTCGTGTGATTGGTTATCTGAGTGTGTGTGTAGAAAAGGCCAGCCTAACTTCTTGCTGCAACTCAGGGTCGGAGTTTGATTCATTGAGAGTGGTGTTTGCTCTTGGTATTGTCTGTATTTCAACAATAAAACAAATAGGTTCATGGAGGTTACTGTTAAACTGTTGATACAGGATTCTTAGTATTTAATCAGAGAATGTATGATTTTATGGTCGATAAGTACATTCCTAGGATGAACAGAGGCATAATTAAATTTGCAACAGTAATTTAATTAGCAACATACAAAAATATTTTTACTCTTTCAGCTATAATAAGAAAGGCCATAAAGTTTAATTCTTTTATAACTTTGGTTAATTTAAATGTTATGTTTATTGCTAGGGCACTCAGAGTGAGAAATTTGATTACTGGGTTTAAAATATGATTTGCTTATTACATTATACATACATGGAGGTAACTGAATTACATAATGAGTTATTTGACATTGATAATGTGAAAGAGTGTTGAAGTTCAGTAGGGTAACTACATTTCCCATAGCCTAATACTTGAATGACGTAATGTGTTTGTAATAACAAGTGAAATTCTGCAAGTAAAGACAGTGGTCCATTATTTGCTGGTTAGCTAGATTTACTGAACAAATTCAAGGAATGCATGATATAAAGGCATTTATTGGTGATTATAAAGGCGCATTTTAAAATGTGTTTTCCATTAAAAAAACAGTGCTTGGTTTCTTCCAGTAAAACCTGGCTTTTTTCACCTTTAAGGAGGATACAGACAGAATCATGCCGGGCTTTCTTTGTTTTTTACCCTCCTGAAAACAACTAGTTTGCATGTATGGGAAATATAATGCCAGTGATTGAAGATGTATGCAGTCAAATCTCTTTTCATCTTTAATTATACTTTCAAGAGAGAGAGGGACAGAGAGGGTTTGGCTATGTGTTTGCCATACCAATGAGCAGCACAAGTACTTCTGTGAAGAAAATGGCGGTGGCCCATCACAAGATGAAATACCTTTCTGATAGTGATCCCACATTTTATTATATTAAAATTTGTGCAAGAATTTGCAGAACTGAGTGCTGCCATAATTGCCTTTAAGATAAGTCCATGTGCTATAGTTACTACAGCCCCTCTCTTGAACATTATAAGCTGTGAGGGAATATATTATATATTTTGCTGTCTTAGACTTCTAACACAATATGGTACAACTAAAAGCTTCTATGAGGACAAAGATACTGACCTACAGTTGGGGCATTTCTAAACATGATGTTTTATTAGGAAAAAGAGAAGTATAGAAACCTGGCAAATTACTCTGTAGGCTGGGCACCGTGGATGACTTAACCCGTTTAATCCCAAAATTTTTCTGAAAATTTCAGTACATGGATTTTACTCCTGAGACCTTCCTAATGCAGAAACATTACGCACTTTTTAATTTTATTTTGGTTAAGTTGGTGAAATTGTAAGTTTTATACTTGATCACAGTTGTGACCGACAGGAAATTTTTTGATGGATTAATTTAATTTATTTTATAGATAAATCATAACCTAACATAACTGGATAGCACTCTTACTTAACAGCAAGGACATTTTTAACCAACCACACCCCACCCCCCCACGTGCCCTTCTCAACTCCCATCCCCATCCCCTGCAACATCGCCCCACAGAACAGCACATTCAGCTGTAACATCAACATACCTGTAACATAGTCTTTTTTTAATTTATCTTGTGGATAACTCATAACACTTATACTTATAAAATGCAAAAACTTTCAAAATAAAATTAGAAAGTGCATAATGTTTGTGCATTAGGAAGGTCTCAGGAGTAAAATCCATGTACTGAAATTTTTTTGTCAGTTAATAAAATGGTTTATTAACTGACAAACCTTAAAATACAGTGTTAAAGTGAGTTAAATGCAGTATTTTCAGGATTTTGTAGTGCATTTTTGATTTGAGCAACCCGGCGGTGCTCATTTCTAATCTGCATCTTCGTTCATCATGCAAAATGAATGTAATTGCCTTTACCACCTGGTGATTTAAAAAAACAATCAAAAACCTAATTAATCTAATTAAAACTGTTCATCTGCTGGTTTGGTAGGATATTAGACCTGGCCAAACTAGCGCAACCTCACTGGCACCTGTAATGCTGACATTCTGCGTGGTAACAAACACATTACAGCGTCCACTGGAGCATCAGTAAACTCTGATTTCAGTAAATATAACAGGTGTAAAACAGTCTAGAACCGGTGTTTACCCTCAGAACTCAGACTGTATCAGTAAACTCTGAATTCTGTAAATATAACCAGTGTAAAACAGTCTAGAACCAGTGTTTACCCTCAGAACTAAGACTGTAGCAGTAAACTCTGATTTCAATAAATAAAACCGGTGTAAAATAGTCTAGAACCGGTGTTTACCCTCAGAACTCAAACTGTATCAGTAAACTCTGATTTCAGTATATATAACCAGTGTAAAACAGTCTAGAACCAGTGTTTACCCTCAGAACTCAGTGTATCAGTAAACTTTGATTTCAGTAAATATAACCGGTTTCTCCCAAAAAATCCCCTGTCTGAACCATCACTATCACAGTCACTTTCCACTGCATCTCTCTCAAGTGTGGGAGTAACAGTAATGCTGTAAACAGCATATGGGGTGTCTTGTAAGTCCAGTAGGTCCAACACATCGGATCATTTTAAACTGCATAAAAAAGTCAATATTAACTTACATTAATTGCCATTCAATACAATGTATTATGCTAGAGGTCACAATTGTGACCGTTAGCTACATGCGCCTCTCCTAAGTAAAATATATAAACAGGAGTGTAATTCTCAACATATATCCTTAGTAGACCCCTTCAAGAGTATATGTACCAAATATGATAGTGTTTTCTGTAAATTAAGATATTTTCATTACATTCTTTTATAGTGCTCTGAGGAAGACATTCCCCTTCACAGGTGCAAACAGGAAGTAAAGTGATCTGATCAGTTGACCGTTCATGATTGTCACATGATCTTGATACAGTTTAATCAAGACAATCTATTTTGTTCATTTTTAAGTAAATTTTGTAAACCAAACCCAACAGAAACAATATTGGATCCTCTAGAAGAAAAAAAAGTTGGTCACTCTGGTGACCATTGGGATTAAATGGGTTAATTGTGGTGATGAAATTCATTTTGCTACCAGATAATTTTATTAGCTACATTTTTCTCTCCATCTGCACCTTTTAGAATATTGCTTAGCATAATGTACATACATCTACTGGCGGCTGGGTGCGTGTGGTGGTCTTCGGCCGTGCGCAGATCCGCAGGTCCACTCAGAGGGTCAACTGAATCATCCCTTCCAGGGTTTCAGGAAGCTCTCTCCCAGCCAGCTCGTTCTTCAGGCAAGCCGGCAGTCCTTCATAGTAGGCTGTACTGAGAGCTGCGTTGCTCAATGTAGTCTGCACGGCGAGAATGCGGAAATCAGCCATGATTTGCTCACGGCCCGATCACCCTGATGATGGAGACGTGAGTCCACCTCCACCTCACTCTCAGGGTGTTGGAAGGCAGCCCTGAGTTGGCTTGTGAATTCAGGGTATGAGTAGGCGGCGTCACAACTGGACTTCAGGCTACAGGTCTGTGAGCTGCACACACAGACACGCAGTCTCCTGCTTCAGGTTCAGGATTTCAGCTGCCTGCTGGTTCACCATGTCCACAAGACTGGCAAAGTCCACTGGGCTCACAGTGACTCAGACATTCTGTCACGTGAAAGACAAGGAATGACCTGAACTGGTTGCCCAGTGTCGTGTAGCGGAAAAGCCAAGTCGCAGACACACACTTTGATCTGAGAACGCTCCAGTAAGGAGTAAAGATTCCCACCAGGAACCAATGTTCTCACATGCACACAGAGAGTATATAAAGGGTTCCTAGGAACCAGAGTACTTACAGTACCATTGAGAAAGGGCTGGTGAAGAGCCGGTCATGAGACTCAATGTCTGAGTGCAGGTAGATACCTACTTCCTGTTTATATACTCTGAGACGCAAGTCACTTCCGGTGCCTGATTGATGACACGTGACTGGTGTGTGTGACATCTCCTTACTCTACCCACAGGCGTGAATGCGAGAGTGCCAGTCTTGTGTGAGAGCTCCACGGAGCATGGAGAAAAAGGTGTACGAACCCCTGAAGGCAGAGGGCTTGCTTGAAGCTATGGAGGAGTCTGCAGCAGAGTCCGGTTCCTGCGTGTGGAGATAGCTTCGTTGGGAGTGAAGGTCCTCCTGAATTGTGTATTAGAGTTTCATGTTTGTCTGTGTATTTCGGATAGAAGGTCCTCCGGTGTGGAAAAAGTGACTCTCACGGCCAGAGCTGCATTTGAGTGTGTATTAGCCAGCACGGCTGAAACAAACCTTTATTTTGTCATTAAAACGTATTCATTCTCATTCATATATACACTCACTGGCGCATGCAGCCACTATGCTCTCACTGATTAAATTTTTTCTGTGTTTACAGGAAAATAATTTTACTGAATTACTGGAAGTAATAAATACATTCTCACTTGCATTATTTTGTTAACTTGTATAGCTTTTAAAAAAGATCTACATTTGCTGTCAAGTTTGAGTAAATGAACACAAATTGTGATTACACTGAATAATATGATTAATCATGATTCATTATTTTAAACTTTTGACAGCCCTATAATAATTACATATTTACTGTTACATTATATAGAAAAGCACAAGTATTCATTTTAACATCTAAAGGTTAAAAATTGTGTGCAATGTAAATACCATGAAATGATAGTTGTTGAGGCAGTATGTATATTCAAGAGGTCCAAGTTCACTTTTTGTATTGAAGCTGATTTCTTAAAGGGGAACTTTTGCTCAGAAAAGCCCCATTATGAATTTAAGGAGACAAAATACACATGTTGCTACATGCAGTCTAATACTGCTGTACACTGGACAAACATCATTAGACTGGCCACCTCAGAAAAATCTCCACTACATAATCCACCAAGCTTTGTCAAATGTTGTAGTTAAGTTGCTTGGGCAATAGTAAGCTACGGTTTGAGTGGCTAGTGTGTTATAAAACATGATTGAAATATAATATTACACTTATTTTTGTCATATAATTTAAGACACAACATATTGTCTTTGTAATTTTTTTTACTAGAAGCAATATTGAATGGCGAAAACGGTACTCATTTTTCCTCAAAGAAAGTTTTTTAGACCTGTTCCTAACAAGTGCAAGATGCCAACTTCAGAATGACATATAACTCCAGAACACGTCATGATGAATAGACCAATAGAAATGATCCAAATTTACCAACAAATTTATGTATTAAATTTTTTGTTCTATAAGGTTTCAGAAATATGGCATTTTATTATGATTGTGACAATGTATATAAACAATACATGTCATTACTCTGGACACCCACCACTGAAACACCCTGTGAAGAATAAGTGTTTTGCCATTTTTTTAAAAATAGAAGTTTCAAGTTATGGCACCATATATTACATTCTTAAAAGAAATGGTGCCAGAAACAGTTCTTTGTGCAAGCCTTTCAATGCTTGTTTTAGGGAAAATATTACATTTACATTTACGGCATTTAGCTGACGCTCTTATCCAGAGCAACATACATCAGTGCTCAAGTAGTCCACAACTGTAAAACTTAAGTCAACATCTACAATTCAACTAAGATACTGCACGCTCGGTACACCTAAAAAACACCTGTCAAATGATACCTAAACAACACCTATAGAATATGCATTAAATGTGTGTTTTAAACTCATATAAGTAACTTTCACTCGAAAAATAGGCTAAGCTTACACCACTTAATAAGGAGATAATCTTACACAAGGGATCTGTTCTGCTTTAGGGTGTGTGTGTGTGTGTGTGTGCATGCATAGGAATGTTCATGTATGCTATGGATGGCCTTTTAGGGACAAAAGTTTGAGCAGAGGTTCTCATATGTTATTCTTATAGGAGCTTCTGTATATGGTATAGAGTTTCCATTGTGCTCATGTGAAGATGAGGACAGAAGGTATGACTATGTAGGGCATTGTATGAGCATGAGGTTTGGTGTTATTATTTAAGACAACCTATGTTTATGCTAAGGTATATTAGCTCCCTGTGTTGGAGCAGAGACTCTGAGAAACACTGGGGACTGCCCTCCAGTGCGTTTCTCCCTGCAGACATAAAGATTGCATTTGCATCGAGTGATTTTGTGATTATTTGGAGATTTTCCATGACAGACCCAGGTAGGACTCACGTTTGGAATTGACCATTAACAGGATCGACCGGGATTGATCAACCCATCTCTCAAGCCCCGACGCCTATTGCTTTAAGGGAAGGAGGGACAACCTTTCTTCAGCCATTACAGCGCTGAGGTGAAAACGAGGGGGAATAACTTTTCAGAAAATCAATCACTCATGCTAGAATAACTCATTGGAGGTCGGGCTTTAAGACCGGGCTGGGTGCGCATTGAAAGGTCCTGGTGTCAGTCCATGGACATTGAAAGTCGGGTTTAAAGGTCGGGCTAAAGTGCACGTTAAAAAGACCCTGGTTTGGGACCACGGGCATTAAATATTCAGTTTAGGGCTGAATAATGGGTAAAGCAGCTAGTAAACCTGAGAAGGGAGCACGAGGCGTGCCCCTGTTACCAGTCCCGGGGGATGGGCTGGAGTATAGGCCTCATCTGTATCGTATGATACTGAAATTACATGGTGAAGAGGCAGTAAAGTATTTTGATTTTTAGACTAAAGAATGTGGCTTTGCAAAAAGGGGCTCTCTACACCCGGATGCTGTGAGGCAGCTCAAGCAAAAAAATGCAGGAGAGAGAGCACAGAAAGGAAGAGGAACAGGGAGAGAAGGGGGGCTGTTTTGCAACCTGTTGTGCAGGTTGTGTGTGTTGCAGAAATAGCAAACAGGTGGAAGCGAAGAGCGAAGATTGACGTTGGTTGGTCTGCCTTTCACATGTGGCTGGGAGAGAGTAATATGCGAGCTATGAAGGGGTTAAAAGGAAAGTTAGAGAAAGACAGTGAAAAAGATGTATTGGATACAAGCACAGATTTTTCACACACCACACCACTGGCCAGATTACTAAGTGAAAACCCTTCCAATGGCCCACCCCCATATTCTCCCCAATATCCTAACAAACAATACCGGATGATGATGTCACACTGGCTGCGCAGCAGGTGCCCAGGAACAGACGTTATAGGCGACACAGCAACGGGCATTCTGAAATAGATCCCCCAGCATGGATCCCAGGCCAAACCAGAGCTAGTGCCTCATATCAGAGGTGACAGTGCCTGTGGTAGAAATGATTGGTGGAGATAATGCAGTGCACCTTGTGAACCGTCCATGGAGTAAAAAGGATATGATGGAGGCAGCTGATACTCTACCCAATCCAGTCACTGAGGGGGAAGAAAAATGTGCAGCACAATTGTTGATTTTCTGTCAAACTTACCGCCCCACCATGCATGAGCTGCGTCGTATCCTTATGCAGAAATTGAGGCTGCATTTCTCAAAAATAGCAGCCAATTTCCCACAAGCAAATCTGACTATTAGTCACCTACAGTGGAATTGTGCAAACAATAATGCTTACACAAATGCAACAGACGATTTGCAAGCAGAATTGAGGGAACAGTTCCCCATGATTCTGGATGACACTAAAATACAGACATGTGTGCAGAAGGAGGGGGTGTCAGCAGAGGATTACTTTTGCAGACTGATTAAAGAGCATAATGTAGGATCAGAATCATTGTGATATTCATGTATCGATCGCATGCATGGAATTAAGGCCGACAGAAAGTGTGCTGATTTTGAGGTCTGGATTAGTGCTGAAGAGACATTTTACGACCCCCAATTTGAACCACTTGAAATGAAACTTTGTAGTACCACATCCATATCAGCGTGACCCACCGGTCACCCTCACAAACACACATACACACACACACACCCACACACACAAACCCCCCTCTGTCAGCATTCCACACGGACTGAAGGAGAAAAGTTCAATTTGTGTGTTTCTTAATGCTTGCAAAAATTACTTGAATGTGTAAAGGTGTTTTCTTTGATAAGCCATCCTGTGTATCCTGTGTGTTAAGTCTTTTCATGTAATTAGCAAATATTAATTGTGTGTGTGTGACCAGATAAGAGAAAATAATAACTCTTTTCCAAGTCCTTTTTCCTTCATGCTAAAATTATTATGTTTGGTCCTTAATTAATCCTCAGTGAAAACTGGGGATGTTTATAATATCAATTTGACTTAAAAACTGACTGTTACTGTGTTAAGTGGGAATTTCAAGCCAATACATAGGCAAGGGTCATAACTCAGAGCCATGCAGCCACAGACTGAGAGAACAAAGAGGACAAGAGATTTCTTTGATTTTAACTTACAAACTTAAAGATCTAAGCATTTGGGGAAATCATAACTGGTATTCATATTTTTATGAATAATTAGACTGTGTTTACCAATTAGGACATAGTTTGATGAATTTTATTAATAAGTTTGCCCTGTTTCATATTTTTTTAATCCTCCAAACATCACCATTACAATGCTACAAGTTTCAACACCAAATTATGAACTTTACGAAAGTTATGAAACTTCTCTACCAACAAGGAGTTTTCTTTAAATTCTTAAGTCGTACATATGGCTTCTCCCTTGATCCCTGAGGGCCCAAAGGGAGGGGTCTGCCCTTTTACTGATTGGCCAAGCTGTGAAAGGTGGGAGCTCGGGAGCTCGGGAGCTCGGGAGCCCCCCCCCACATGCTTTAAAATATATAGGAAGCCGAATTGCAAAACACTTTGCGCAGTCTTTGAATGGGACCGGACTCGCCACTGCTTCATCACCGCTGAGGCTTCACCGAACTCAAGCCACTCTGCTTCCACAAAAATTCAACTCCTAAAGATTAATCTCTGCAACTTCATCAACTTCAGAAGAACAACTCCAAACTTCTGAACAACTCTGAACAACTTCGGCAACTCCTCTGAGCCCCCAGATCATGGCTGAAACTGACCTCAACCCTCCTGAGACCCCAAATCAGTGAATAAGTATAACAGTTACCTTCTAATTTTGATAACTTGGTGGAAAGGACAATAATACATATACTTCTGATTACTGGGTTTTGTTGTTTCATGAAGCCACTATTCAGGGACTTTCAGTAACTTGCAGTAAGCTTATTAATACCATTATCCCATAACTACTCACATTTATTTTATTCTGTGTTTGTATGTTTTGTGTGTGTCTAGTGTGGTAAATAAATGTTGTCTTATCGTGACCAGTGATTCAGTTTCTTGTTCAAATAAGGTGAAGTCACCTCTCAGCTTCAATTTGTTACCTGTGCTCATTAGAATAATTATAATTAGCTAATACCCCTTTTTAAGTAACCTCTTTTAAAAGTGAAGTTCTTGTTAACAGTGCAATTAAGAAGAGTTTTAAGGGTTGATTACTGTACTCCTGCGGAACTATTTCGCTGGCTGAATAGTTTGTGCTGGATTCCTTAGTAAACCCTGCTTGATAGGAAATCCCCTAATCAATAAATTAAAAATCAATTAATAATTGACTATTTATTCATCAATTAATAAATATAAGGGTGAATCAGCCTTAACTGATTCTGGTGGAGAATATCTAAATTAAAACTAAATTTTAAATCCCCTACAATAACGTACACTCTGGTCTACCTGAAGTAAACTTACAGTTGGTGGACTGTGAGGCAGCTGTGTTACATTTGAAGGCAGCTTTTTTAAACGGGTTGCACCTGCATCTGTCTGATTCAGTGAGAGATAAGTGTATAGCGTGGCGCACAGCCAGAGTGAGAAAGCTTCTCGAGTACGTCAAGCATGCTGAAGAAGCTCACAAGCAAAAGAAGAAACAAAAAGCAGAATCAGATTTGACGTAGGCCCAATTACTGTTGATCAGTACTGTCGCCCAAGTAGGCCGCGGACAGGACAGAGTAAGAGGACATGACAGAGGCAGAGGGCGAGGCAGAGGGCGAGGTGGTGGTGAATATAACTACACGCCTGAGTGGAGATCTGGCAACTGCAGAGTTTGTGGGAAAAAGGGCCACTGGGCCAGAGAATGCCCTAAAAATAGGGGACCCCAGCCATACTCACCAGGGCCCCCACCACAGCAGTGGGGACAGCAATGACTGGGCCAGACACACAATACCAATATGCACTCACCACAGAATAGTCAGGATGGAACATTTGTGTACAGACATTTTCCACATGCGAGCTTAATGCACACAGTAACACTGGTGACTGGCGTCCGAAAGTTAATCCTGGTCAGTCAGATAATCCTGGTTTGCACAAGTGGCATTCATTTTTAATATCTGACAAATGTCCTGTGAATATATTGGGCCATGATTTAATGTGTGCACTGAGAATTCAGCTCACATGTGGAACTGAAGGCAACAGACCCAGATCCTGATTATGATATATCATTTTGTCCAGGTGTGGTTGAGCATCTAAAGCTTTCACACATTTCTGTTGGGGATGGATATGTAGTAATGAGAGTACTTTTGACACCCAAACAATTGCAGGTTTTTCATGTGCCAGAAAGTACTCCGCATGCATCGTTGGCTAAGCCTAGGGCTGCTACCTGTTTAGTGGAACCCCATTGGTGCGAAGAAATGTTGAACAATTGCATACATGACTTACACATTCGACCCTGTTGTCTGCACAAGCAGAACGTATGTTAGATGGTTTACCTCCCCATTTGTGGGTGCAGGGGAAAAATGATGTAGGTCTTATCAAAGGCTGTGATCCTGTAATTATCACACCCAAATCATCTTATCGTCCATTTAAGCAACAATACCCATTAGGCAATTGCAGATATCACTCCCGTGTTCAATGCGTTATTGAAGGTGGGAGTGATAATATTATGTCAAAATTCGCCAGTACGTACTCCTATTTTTCACCTTAGCAGGGGAACCAGAATCATGGTGTTTTGTGCAGGATTTACAGGCTGTTAATGCAGCAGTTATAGCATGCGCCCCACAGGTCCCAAACCCTTATACTATCCTTAGCCAGATCCCAGCAAATACTCAGTGGTATTCTGTTGTAGATTTAGCTAATGCATTTTTCTGTGTCCCTGTGCATCTGGACTGTCAGTATTGGTTTGCATTTGAATTCAATGGTGAGCTGTATACATTCACGCGGTTTTGTCAAGGATATTGTGAATCACCTACGATTTACAATATGGCGCTGCGACAATCACTGCAATCGTTACAGTTGCCGCAGGAATGTGCATTGTGTGTTGATGACCTTTTGGGGTGTGCACCAACTCAAGCACTGTGCCAGCAGGGCACAATGCAGCTCCTTTCTTTTTTAGCTGACCATGGTCATAAGGTTTCAAAATCTAAGTTACAATTTGTTCAGGAACAAGTGCAATTTTTAGGTCATGTTCTGACTAAGGACACTAAACAGCTGTCTGTGGACATAGTACAGGCTATTTTGGGCATTCCAAAACCTGTCACAGTGTAGCATATGCTTTCATTTCTCGGAATGTGTAGTTACTGCGGAATTTTTATACTTAAAAATATTCCTTTGTGGAACATCCATTAAGAGAACTGACACATCAGAAGTCTAGTACCACTTCTGTGAACTGGACTCCTGAAGTGGTGATGGCATTTGACAGGCTTAAAAGAGCTCTGGCAGCAGCACATGCATTGGGTTTACCAAATCCATCAAAACCCTATGTGCAGTTTGTAGATCGGAAGGGAGCATTCATGACTTCTGTGCTGTGTCACTTCCATGGTGATAAATTATGTCTAATGGTGTATTTTTCATCCAAGCTGGATCCTGTTCCAGCTGGTTATCCAATGTGTCTCAGGGCTGTGGCTGCTGCTGAGAGGGCAGTGGTGGCTAGCAGAGACATAATGGGCTACTTCCCCCAGCGTTGCATGTTCCACATGCAGTTGTGGCACTGATACATGAACGGAGGACCTCACACCTGTCAGCAGCACGATGGTTAAAGTATCCATTACAGTTTAAATGCGAAATGTTACTGTGCATAGATGTACTCAACTTAACCCAGCCACTCTGCTACCCATTCCAGGCGATGGAGAACTGCATGAGTGTGAGAACAGCATGCCTGCATCTCACGTCCTGATTTGTTTGATGAACCTTTGCAATCACCTGATTTGATTTTGTTTGTGGATGGCTCTGCATTTAGGGCCCCGGATGGCACGGGCCATGCAGGTTTTGCAGTAGTAACTGGAGAACAAATTTTGATTCAATCACCCCTACCTGGTCATTTTTCTGCCCAGTCGGCTGAACTTATTGCTCTAACTGAAGCAAGTTGCTTGGCTACGGGGAAAAGTGTTACCATTTTTCTGATAGTCGATATGCATTCGGCGTAGTACATGATTTTGGGGCTTTGTGGAGAGAGCGTAAATTTCTAACATCAACAGGCAAACACATTTCCGACGCTCAATTGGTTGCAGACCTATTAGATGCTATTTTGTTACCCTCACAATTAGCAGTATGTAAGTGTTCAGCTCACACATCAGGCACAGACCCCGTTTCTAGGGGTAATGCTTTAACTGACTCAGCTTCGAAACATGCAGCTACTCTACCCATGCCTATCAGCTCTCCTCAGCTCCTCCTGTCAGCTCCTCCAGTTACTATTCCTGATTTGCAAAATCAAGCCACGGCTCAGGAGCACCAACAGTGGTCTAAAGCGGGCTGCTTAATTAATGCTTCTGGTGTATGGACTAATCCACACAATTTGCCCTGTCTTCCCAGTGCATATTATCTGTTGTGGGCTAAGTTGACCCATGTGTCAAAAGGGGGAATGATAGCACACATGGAGAAGTTATGGTATGCGCCAGGTTTCACCTCCTATATGGCAAAATTTTGCTCTAAATGCATTATTTGCATTAAAAATAATAATGGGAAAGCACAAAGGGTCCCACAGGGAGCCCATCCGGAGCCTGAAGGGCCTTTTGACCACTTGCAAATGGATTTTATAAAGTTAACCCCTGCAGAGTAGAAGTGCTACTATTTGGTAATAGTAGATATGTTCAGCAAGTGGGTGGAGGTGTATCCTGTCAAATTGGCAGATGCGCAAACTATGGTGTCTCCTGTGACACATAATACCCAGGTGGGGTATTCCAGCAAAAATTTTGTGTTATCACACAATGTGGTACACATTTTCAAAAAAAGTATTAAAACATTGATTTAAAGTTCCACTGTGTATATCACCCAAAAGTGCAGGAGCAGTGGAAGGAATGAATGGGGTCATACAAAACAAATTAGCTAAATGTTGTGAGAGCACGGGCCTAAATTGGGTACAGGCTCTGCCTCTGACCCTGTTTGAAATTAGAAACACCTCCAGGGCTGATAGTGGTCTTACCCCATTTGAAATAACATATGGGAAAACAGGACATACGCATCTAACCAAAGCAAATTTGCCTGCTGGACTAAGTGTGGATTTGGCTGAATATTGTCAATGGTTGCACTCTGCTCTCAGCTCAGTCCTTCTCACCAACAGGTCAAGGCGTTGCTGCCCCAGCCAGCTGAGGGAGGAGGACACGAGGGTAAACCAGGAGACTGGGTGGTGATCAAGATCCTCAGAAGGAAGAGGTGGAACCAGCACCGCTGGCAGGGACTCTTCCAGGTTCTACTAACCTCACCCACAGCTGTGAAGGTGGAAGGACGAGTGACGTGGACACACATCTCTCATTGCAGAAGGGTACCGAGACCCGAGGATGAAGACGGTGTGGATGCTCCTGAGTGTTCTGCTGCTGAGTAAAATAGGTGAACAATGTACTTGGAGCAGAGCAGGCAATGCAGAAGCAGACAAGAAGGTCTTTCAGGAACTGGCAAGACAACTGGGGGACAGTTGGTCTCAAACATATCCTTTTTACCAACTTAATGATGACGGATGTTATGCATACATTAATTTGCAGAGTTTGAAGCAATATCTGACTGATCTGTATACTGTATGGGAAGATGATAATGAGTATGGGAGTGTGATTAATGCTACTAGGGATGTGGTACTTAAAAAATACATTTGGATGGGACAAACTAAGCCAATAGGGGGAAATAAGATGTATCTACAGTTGAAACAGGAGTTAATGGCTGAATATCATGTAGCATGCACCAAAGACACATGTCACAAGGAATTAACACTCACTGCTCAAAATCTGGTATTTGAATTGTGGGAATGCATTTTTCATAAGTACTATGTGGCATGGGTAGGTAAAGGATGTAAATATATTTCTAAAAGATTTTTCTTAGTGACTCAGAGGGTTCAACTAGCACAAATTCAGGCTCAAAAGATTAAGATTATGACAGCACCTACTGAGCAGTTTAGTTCTGCAATCCGCATGCAAAAACCCATTAGCCCAGAAGCTAAAGCCCATAGGAGAGGGGCCTTTAGCAGCCAGAGAGGGGCTTTTTGTAACCACAGAGGGGCCATTAGTTGACTGAGAGGGGCCTGTAGCAGGCCGGGAGGAGCTTCTAGCAGCCACAGAGGGGCCGTTAGCCGCCACAGAGGGGCTTTTTGTAACCACAGAGGGGCCGTTAGTAGGCCGAGAAGGCCCTGTAGCAGGCGGAGGAGCTTCTGTTAGGGCTGGGGACTGTGAGGGTTGGTGGCCAGTAGAGGCTGTCCTTTTTCAGTTTTTGTTTTGGGTTTTGTTTTGGGGACTTTTATTATAGAGGGTATGGGGTTTTGTTGATTATGAGTAACAGCTGTGTTTAGTTGGGTGTTTGTGTTTTGGTTTATGGGGTTTAGGTTTGAATATTTAAGTTCTTTAGGGACCGACAGTAGGTGTTGGTCCACCGTCCTATTAGTTTTGTGTGTCTCCTGTCACCCTGTGTTTAAAAGCTGTAGTACTGTGTCTGACCCTCGAGTCAGTTTTGTTTTGCTTCATTTTGAAAAGAAAAAGTATTTTGCTATGGAAGTCTGCCAAAGTGTCTGTCTTCATTGGGGACATAGGAGGAAAAGTTGTGGGAAGCACGCATACACTCACCTATCAAGGGTATGGTGAGCCATGGTAATGCCCCATATATCAGCTGTAATTCCAGTAGAGGCTCAACAGCTTTCAGGTTATTTGCCAGTAAAGTGTACTAAGAGAAGTTTGGGTGTGGAAGAGGTTCCATGAAAATATAATGGGTAGGTTCTAAATAACCCATGGACAATCATAGGACGGTCTATATTTATAGGAGCAGGAACCACGTTCCCGATTATAGCAATTCTAAGAAGGTTCTAAGAAGAATCCCGAAATTGGAAAATAACTTTTAGAACAGTGGTCACCAACCATGGAGACCTACATTACTGGGAAGTTTAGTTCCAGAGACAATCTGGCTAATGAACTTATTAAGTAAAGGAGAGGGGGCAACATGTTACAGGCAGG
The DNA here is from genome assembly GCA_037974365.1 of Hydrocynus forskahlii. NCBI lineage: Eukaryota > Metazoa > Chordata > Actinopteri > Characiformes > Alestidae > Hydrocynus > Hydrocynus forskahlii. The sequence continues at coordinate 18,034,876 of JBBPCX010000011.1, forward strand.
TTGGAGTTAAATACAGCAGGAAAGAATATCTCCAAAAGGACTGTTCAAAGTAAATGTCCAGAGGAGAGTTGGTGACCACTGCTTTTCAATGCAAGAAAGGTTTTTTAAATTTGTACACACTTATACATCTCATTTACAAACGTGTTTAGGGGACTGAATGGTTATTCAATTGTACTGCTCAAAGTGGTATCCTCTGATATCAGTAATGATTAGTATAAAAACTATAAAAAATTTTGGTGATTTCATAGTGAGAAGAAGTAGATTTAGACAATACATTTGTTTCTGTATTAGTTTAAACACTGTCCAGTCTACTGTAAGTCTCCATTGACCTATTGCACAAAATGATTCTCCTTAAGAAATAACATGAACATCAGATTCTAATATGAATCTGATATGATATATGTATAATATCTGTGTCTTATTATTATAACCGTAAGGCAAGAATTGTTAAGAAATCTTGGTTTATGGGGTGCAAAATGGTTCTAAAGAAAAAGAGCTTGCCATGTCATGTTTTAGCTTTAGGGATGGATCAGCTGATTCTTGCTCTTTACAGAACAACATCTCAACTGCACCAATTCCACCACTACCCCTCAGAGACAGCATAAGTCATATATTTACAATCAGTATTTCTGTCCTCAATCAGCCAGTCAGCACTGCCATGTAATATTTTAAATCCTGCGTGAAAGGTAAATCCACCAGTTTTAATTAAGATGTACCATTTCCTACTTCCTACTTGTTCTCTGATTGCTGACCCCAACGAAATATATATACAAAAAACAAGAGCACATTTAAGACCAGTGAGCATATTTTCTACATGACTTGAATGAAACAAATCTTATGTGGCACATACCACAAAAGTGGCCCATTTCTCATTTTCCTCATGTATGAATAAAGCACACAACTACAAAGCTTGTATGTTGCTTATATGTTGCACAACTATATAAGTTTCATGTTGTATGAATTTAATATGCATTTTACATGCAGTTTGACTTCCCTATAAACTAGTAGTTTAATTAATACATAAAGTGTATGTACATCAAACGAATGTGTATTTCATTGGTTAAATACTCTCTTTTATATATTTTTGCTGAGCCATGGTAATGGCACAACTGAAGATCTCTAACAATAAATCTTGATCTTGACATCACTATGCAACTAAATGTGCAATAAAGTAATTACAGTATAGTTGTATAGGAAAAACCCTAGGGATAACATGGAGTCAGTGTCAGTCAAAATAAACTGAACTGTTGTTAAGCATGTAAACTCTAGCAAAGCGAGATCTAAGAAGGTGCCCATTTTTGTTTGCTTGTTTGTTTTTGTTTGATTTTTGATGCTCTCAGGAAATGAGAGTCAAGTCATTAATGCTTTCATCTGTTTTCAGTGCTGTTGTCAGGGCTGGGGACTGTTATGGTTGGCAGCCGCTAGGGGCCATCCTTTTCTGTTAAGTTTATTTTGGATACTCTTACTCTAAAGTGGTGATGGTTTGTATATTTATGAGTCACAGCTGGGTGTTGTTAAAGAATAAGTGTTTGCTGATGGGGGGTCATTTCAGAAGAGAAAGGAGAAGAAAAGGCTGTTTCACAATCAAACGACACATGTGTATGGATTGGGTGGTTGGGTTTTTGAGTATATGGATTTAATGGGGCTTGTGTTCTGTTTTAGTTGTGGGTCAACTGTTACACTGAGGTGATTTATGTTCCTGTACCCCGAGTGCCTGGTTTTGTGCTCTGTTAGGCCCTAGTGCCTGTTTATTTTGCTTAAATATTGAAAATAAAGAGTTGAAATGAAAGTCTGAGAATGTGCCTGTCTTCACTGCCAGGAGAGAGAGGGTAGACGTGACAGCTGGTAATGTCAGCAATTGCGATTCATTTAGTTTTACATGCCAAGCATTGAGCAGGCCCTCCTTGCACTGGTCCTTGTTTGAGTAATGCATTAATAGAGTCGAGAGACTCCAGTGACACATAAAATCTATGGAAATTTCTCAATATTGATCACACTTTTATTGCATCGCAGTGCATCATACATAAACATGTGTGCAATGATTTTATTCTGGCTTCAATCAAACTCCAGATAAAGGGCATGGAAAATGTTCTGTGGTGCCAAAACAATTGGGGCTGTTTTGAAATACAAAATTATTTATATCAGCACCATTTTGTGGCCATTGTCAAACCCTTCCATGTTTGGGATTACTATAATTGAAAAATAAGGTAAAACTTAATATAATACTAACTTATATAATACTAACTAGTCACATAAAAATGAGACAATTTAGATAAATAAAAATTAAGATGATCCTATGTTTGCACAGCATACTTTTTTCATTTACTAATGTTTGTTCCCCAAAGCTTTAAATTTTAAGCCAAGAACTGGTCAGGAACATTTAAGAATGGAGAAGCATAAATGTGTACCCTAATGTTAATGATTAGATCAAGACCAACAAGAGGCCCCTATGGGCAGTAGACAGACAAAAAGTTTCTCATTTCCACTCCTGTCCTTGGCTCCTTAAGCAGTTGAGAAATAAAGCTCATTCATTGCTCAGAACTATTAGCCCAACATGACAAAGAACTTCAGTGTAGCCAGGCCAAGCCTATTAAATATCTTATGTGGCCCATGATTAGCAGGGTATTTGAATAAGCAGAAGACTCCATTGATATCATGCACAGAACAGTGTATTTACACTTTCTTTTATCTGTTATCACAGACAAGGTTGTGATTGTAATGCTATGCATGGGCCATTTATGACACTTGTTCTGTGAGAGATGTTCCCTTAAGCATGACTCACAGGGGAGCAGCCCGAGAAGACTATGATTAATCTGTCTACTGCTTGTCTTTAGACCCATCGCCACCACTCTTTAGCATTGAGGAACCATCTAAATGGACTGCTGATGGGGGGTCATTTCAGAAGAGAAAGGAGAAGAAAAGGCTGTTTCACAATCAAACGATACATGTGTATGGATTCAGGACTACGGACAGCTCTTTGCAAGGCCACCACTCTCTCAGCAGGAATTTTCATACATGATTAAATGGATTTGCATGGGGGAAAATGTAGACAGGTTTTGGTTTTCTATGGAGATGGGGATAGCAGTTCAGTAAATACAGGTTTAAGTATGATTAAGTCTTCAGAACCTTTAACCACAAAGCAGTGTAATCACAGATCCTGGAGAACTGCCATCAAGACCATTTAGAGGAGAGCAGGAAAGTCACTCACCTCTTCTTTCAAAGATAACTGCTGTTATGTTTTACTTTATACATATATTAGACTTTTCTAGACTACACTTAAAAAACACAGAGGTTTTGTGCAGATGTTTTTCATTAACTTTTGGGGAAAATTAGGCATCAAGAAAAAAAAGGGGAAAAAAAACATATAAAATATATAAATGTAGCTCAATTATCTTTAATCATATTAATTACATAGATCCAGTCTCTTAAAAATGGGACTTTTGTAAAGGGGGCAGCATGTTAGATGCAGGTCAGCGCTAAAACCAGTAGGATAATAGATTTCCAAAAGGAGGGTTGGTGAGCACTGGTGGATACAAAGAATACAAATATGCCTGCATATTAAAACATCTCAGACTTACCTATGTATGTCTTTGCAAAGTCTGCGAGATTCTTTTTCTGCAATTAGAGAACAAAATTTGAAATGTTTTTAGTTAACGCATTGTCATTTTCATGTTAATGCATTATTTACTTAACGCCGACAATTATTTTATCATGTGTTAACACAGGATTTTAAAAAATCATTTTATTTTGAAAGCTTTTTTGGTCTCTATACGTCTCGGCTGGTTTTCGCAGGAGTCAGGCGTCCCATTACTTTTGTCCGTATTATATGGACAAAAGTATTGGGGCGTCTTACCATTACACCAATATGGACTTTACTGACACCGCTTTCAGATACATAGACTTTAATATGGAGTTGGTCCCCCTTTGCAGCTGCTATAATGCCCTGGACTCTTGTTTTTCTATAACAAACTAGATAAAACGTGAATGCCCTGGCAGCTGATAGCTTTGGTTTTATATTTGATTTGATTACATTAAAGTTTAAGTTGAGATTTACAATAAATATGTGAACTGCAGCGGTGTAACTGTGTTAAAGGGAACACTGCTGTTAAACACTGCTGTCACTGACAAACTGTGATGTTTGGATGACTGGGTCTGAACATTTCCAGGGCAGCAGGTCTTGTGGGGTTCCTGGTCAGTGGTCAGTTCCTAACAAAAGTGGACCAATGACAGGGTCACAGACACCCAGTGTTCTCTGATGTGAGGAGTTTAGTCTGCTGAGCCCAGTAGCTCACTGGCTTTAGCTGTGGTCTCAAGATTGGAAGGTTTTAGAATCTTATGTTGTGTATGTCATACATTAACTGAAAGTCTAACATGCAAAAATAAGTGGAGCATCTAGCCTGGCTGTATAGTGCACCGGTTTAAACCGTGGGCTCAAGTTTAGAAGGTTGTGGGATCAAATCTGAGTTGTCTACTTTACATCTTGCACCTCACATTCATCTGAAAGTAAAATATCATAAAAAAGTTAGGTTGCAGTGGTCTTCAGAACATACAGTTGTGGGACCTAATCTGGCTTTTATGTCTTGTATGTCACATTTCATCTGAAAGTGAAATGTCCAAAAAAAAGGCATGATAGCTGTGAGATCCTGTGGCTCAGTGGTAAAAGTGATGCCTCCAAGATTGGGAGGTCATGGGCTCAAATCCTGAGCAGGGGTCTCCACAAACACCAATACCTAACAAAGTGGGGTGACTTCTCTATCTATTAAACCAGATTAAGAGGAACAATATGAACTGTTGATTTGAACCATCTGCAATTACCAGGATTATACGTGCTGGCTTCTCTAGCTGGTCCTTTGGTTTCTTGTTGACAGAACAAGAAGACTTGGAAGGACTGAACAGAACAATGACTTTATGAGCTCTGGCTAAGATCATTGGTGGATGAGGTAAAGATTATAGTGTGACTTTCACTAGAATATTTTCTGCAGTAGCTTGGTTTCAGCTGGTGGATACTCAGTTAGGTTATGAAAACTCCCATTTGTATTGTAAACCTGTTTTCTTTCAAAAATGTTTGTTTCAAAAGTAATGTTGATTTGCCACAAAACCTCACAAATACACACACATGCTGTTCCAGTTTCATGAGTGTAGAACTTATGGTTAAGCACCACTTGTCTTTTTGTGGAACATATTTTATTCATTTCAGACAAGGTTGAGATCAGTACATATAAGAATGGAACATTTGCCTTTTTACCAATTCATTTTATATTGTATAAACTCAGAGAAAGGGATCTTTGCTATTTTTAAAAATCCTTTTATTTTGAAAGTTTGCTGCTTTTTGGGCCCATGGATGCGTACCTGACCATTACACCAACAGGGACTTCAATGACACTGCAATCAGATATATAGACATTAATATGGAGTTCCCACTTTGTAGCTGCTATAATGCTCTGGACTCTGAGAGTAACTTGTTTTTCTATAACAAACTAAACAAAATATGAATGCCCTCGAGTAGCAAATAGCTTTGTTTTTATATTTGATTTGATTACATTAATGTATAAGTTTGCTTGCAGCTGTGTAACTGTGCTAAAGGGAACACTGCTGTTAAAAAGTGTTTGCAAATCAAATGTTATTGCACTTTTGTTCATATAGCAGTACAGAATAAAATTGCATAATACACTACTAACTACATAATACACTACAATTAATTACTTAATTTTACGTATAACAATGCAGTTAATCGCGATAAATTTTAATTGTTGCCCAGCATTCATTTTTAGAAATTGTGACTGTATTCCAAAAAGTTCGCTCAGACTGATTAAGTGTTAAGGGTATACTATTCAAAACTATTTCAGCTATTTGTGTAGCCATAAATCCTGATAAATGGACCCAGTCTGATGTTTTATTCTCTATAGTCCCAACTAGTCTTAAGTGTGGCACGAGTAACGTAAATAAAGTCATTTTGGTTGACCATAACCGATTGTTGAGTGGAACATGGCTGATTGTTCTAAAGGCTGTATTATCAGGGAAGATGCAAAATTTAGTTCTCCATACATAAAGGTTCCCAGACCATTCAGGAATAAACAAAAACAATGTAAAAGAACATACTCTCTCCATAATCCACTGTGTATTTCATGTTCCACTGAGGTTATGTTTTTATACTTGACAACACATTTTGCTTTTTTGTGGCCTGTCAATGCTTCATATGTATGTTTTGCCAGTTTTTGTATTGGTATGCCAAAGACACTAAAACCACATTATTGTGAAAGTGAGAGGTTCCGTCAATTAATTAAATATTCTTTCAGCCAATATAAAATTGCACTCTAATATGTTATATTATTTACACATTCATGGACCAGAGCATCAACCATGCACTGAAAATGTGGGACAGAATTACGTGATTGCCTGTACAGCATTTGATGTAAGAAAATAACACCAAAGAGACAGCAGTCTCATAGGGCAAAGCAAGAGGTCAAAGCAAGCTAATCTGGCTTTTATGTCTTGTATGTCACATTTCATCTGTGAAATGTCCAAAAAAAAAGGCATGTAAGAAAATAATACCAAAAAGACAGCAGTCTCATAGGGCAAAGCAAGAGGTCAAAGCAAGCTAATCTGGATTTTTTAATGTCCTGCCTGAAAGAGCTTGATGCTATGGCTAAAGACATTGAGCACTTTGACCCTGAAAAACGTGACCATTTGTGAAATCAAACATTGTGAGAGAAAGTCAGACTTATCAGGAAAACTATTTCCAGATCTGTTCATGCCTTCATAGAAGTGCAACCTGCTCGCATACATGACAACTTTGATCTACTGTGTGTCATACTCACAAAAGAGTGTTCACCTTTTGCTGATGAGACTTCAGCCACTGTCTTGGCCATTCAAATTAGACATGCTCGAAATGAACACCCTTGAGATTTCTACAATTATTTGAGGCATGCATATTTCCAGGGAATAAATGGAACTACCTTTACATCTCTGTTCTTGCACGACCTTCACCCATGCATACAGACACATGTCACTCTTTTCACCCTCTATATGTGACATTCAAAAGAGGGTACAAATTGGAAATGGTGGTCTGCACTGGTGATAAGAAAGCTGATAATCCTCAGGCACATGCACTGCAAGAGAGTGAAGACGCTCCCCTAGTGCTAGAAGACTCTGAGGTCCCTATAGCAAATCCCTCTTGTACCAATGCCACTCAGGGACATTCTTCTAAGCAAAACAATGAAGCCAGAACCTGGGGAGATAGGAATGATCAGTCCAAGGGGGGTGATAAGCACCAATCCCAGGACCGCTCAAAGGAAATGATGACTATTATCACCACCATAACCATAAGCGCTCTAACAGAAGGGGAAGAGGTAACAATCATGATAATGTTGGATCCCACCAAGAATGCCATTAGGAGGCCTGACATAAGAGCTCGGAGGTAGGTCAAGTTATATAAAGCACACTGACCTTCCCTCTAAATGCTCTACAAATGATTCTGAAAAACATTCAAGTGGAGGTGACAAAGGTCCACCAACCACATGACAGGACCCTGCCATGCTATCACCCAGTATATATCTTGTGAGTTGGAGGAGGGAGCCTTCTGGTGAGACTCTCTCTGCACCTACCCCAGAACAACCTCTGTCCATTCTTTCAGCTTCCCAAGCTCCACTCTTACCATTTTTAGGTGCTCTTCTTTGAAAAGGTAACGCTTGAAGTATCTACACGGATGTCACCTGAAACTCTGCCATCTGTACCATAGAATCATAGAATACCAACTCCATAGACTGCCCACAAACCTCTTTCCAACCTGTCCCATGCTTCTTCGGGCTCAACCTGACTATATGTGGTACACCACTGCCTGAGCTGAATCATTGTTTAGCTCATCTTTTTGATGAAAACATGATCAATGACACCTTTCCAAGCGATGGCCCACACAAATTTAGGCTACCTGATCGACAGTAACTTCTAGTGTCGGTGGTTGTCAAGCTGCCAAATGCCTTACCCAAGCCTAAACGCCTAGAGGATGTCACAATCCTAGCCATGATCTCCATTATACCAAACAGAACTGTGTTACAAGGCACCATCTGTGGTGTTGATCTCAGTAGAAAAGATAAAATGATTGTCCATGCTTTCTTGATCAATATCCAAGGTGCACTTTCTAGTGGTGGTACTGTCACAGCATCCTCACAAATACCTGTGCTGAGTTTGAAGCTAAGATTTAGCAACAGTTTGCCAAAGCTGATGCACTCACAATGGATGCTCAACAAGAGCAACTCCAACACCTATTCTATGATTCTGAACACAGCTTTGTAGGATGCTTATTGATTGTAGGGTCACAGACCTATATACAGTAGGCTGGAGGCTGGGGAGAGTCCCACAGCTCTGGAAAACCTCTTGTGTGGTACCAGTGCCAAAGACTCCACGACCAAAGGACCTCAACAGCTACAGGCC
>JBBPCX010000011.1:18043405-18066351 GCA_037974365.1 Hydrocynus forskahlii
ATTATTAAATGGCTTTGCCAAAATAACAATATTACAATAACAATAATGTCAACAATATTATGCACAGCTTGCTAGCTAGCTTGTTTCCCCTTCCAAGAGCTCCTTTAATGATATGAAACAAGGAGCAAACACAAGAACGCTGAAATTACGTTTTTATTTAAAGAATTCTATGTACAAAAGGAAATGGTTTATATCACCAGCAAAAAACACAATACGTGCAGCAGGTTGTCTCACGACTTTTCTCACAGATCCGCTGGGACTGAGCGTGAATTGCTCCAGACGATCGGTGTTCATTTAAAACATGCTGTCAATCAAAAAGGGGTTCTGCCCTTTAGACAGCTCCTCCAATCATCATGTAGCAGCCCAGTGGCATGCCCATTTCGAAATATCTTCAGGAATTTTCTTTCTAGTTATTATTCACCTCGTTATTATTCACCAGTTATTATTCACCTCAGTTACTTTATATATTATGGGCCTGCCTTCAGCACCCATTCATTTGAATGACTGTCCCATATTATTCTTCACCCATTTATTTGATTAGGCAGGCCCATAATAAATAAAGAAACAGTCCCATATTATTCTTCACCTCGGTTTCTTTATTTATTTATCATGGGCCTGCCTATTCAAATGAACGGGAGCCAAACCGTGGCGCTCTCCCAGGCAGCCTACATATCAAAACGTTTGGCTCGTCAGCGCGAGGTGTGGTATTACTTATGGTGTGCCATTTTGAGTTACTGTGGCGATGCTACTCGTCAACAAAGATGGCTGAAATGCCATAGGGAATGAATGGGACTCAACTTTCAGGTCGTCCTGCTCGGACACATTTTGTCTGAAACTCCCCAAACTTCATGTGATACCTCAGGCCAACTCCCCCAGCACACAAACACAGCCAGTTATGATCAGCACTCATCTTTTGCTCACTCGTCTTTTGCTAATTCGTTTTTTCCCCCATTCACTTCCATTCATTTTTCACCCTTTTGAAATGAATGCAGTTTCAGGAGAAGAAACTTTCAGTCTCCATACAGTGAGCAAACCATATGAAACTTCATATGAGACCTCAGGCCACGTCCCCACATATATCCATCCCCTCATCCATGCCTTACACTCTTCTTTTCCTTTCTTTTATTCATCCCTTTTTCCTCAGTACACTTTCATTACATTCCTGTTGACATTTAAATGAATGGAATTCTGTTGACCATGCATCCACAAAGCTTCATATGTACCTCAGGGCAACTCACCCATCACATATATGATATCAGGGATGACCCACACTCCTCTTTTTCTTGTCTTTCATCATCCCTTTAACCTCTATTGACAGTAATTGTTGGAGGCTCACCTCTAGGTAATTGCTATGGTATACAAGGTGTTGCTAGGCGCTTGGTATACAAATTGGTTTCCAGGCAATTGCTGTGGTGTAGGAGATGGTTGCTATGGAGTTTCTGGGTTGTTGCTATGGTATAAAAGGCAGCTGCTATGGTGTAGGAGGTTGTTGCTATGGAGTTTCTGTGTGGGTGCTATGATGTAGGAGGTGGTTGCTATGGAGTTTCTGGGTGGTTGCTATGGTAAAAAAGGTGGTTGCTATGATGTAGGAGGTTGTTTCTAAGTACTTTCTAGGCTGTTGCTATGGTATAGGACATGGTTGCTGAGTAGATGCAGGCAGGTGATATGGTGTAAGAGGTGTTCGCTATGGAGTTTCTAGACTGTTGCTATGGCATACACGTTGGTTGCGAGGTTGTTGCTGGGCAATTGCTGTCGTATAGGAGGTGGTTGCTAAGTAGTTTCCAGGCAGCTGCTGTGGGGTAGGAGGTTGTTGCTATGGGGTTTCTATGTGGTTGCTATGGTGTAAAACGTGATTGCTATGTGTAGGAGGTTGCTGCAAATAGTTTCTTGGCATTTGCTATGGTGTAGGAGATGGTTGCTTAGAAGTTTACAGGTAGTTTCTGGGATGTAGGAGGTGGTTGCTATGGAGTTTGTGAGTGGTAGCTATGGAATGAGAGGTGCTTGCTATGGTGTAGGAGGTGCTTGTGAAGTAGTTTTTAGGCAGTTACTATGGTGTAACTGTGAGTCTGAAGTCCTGCAAAGCACCCGAAGGGAACTGAGAGCGGCTGAAAGAAGATGGAGGAGAACGCTTTAGAACAGTGACCTCTCCTCTTATCGCTCTCTCTCTTATCTAATTTTGCGAATGATGTAACTTCTGCTAAGTATTCTTTCTTCAGATCCAAATTTGAAGAATCTGTATCTAACCCTCGTAAGCTCTTTGCCACCTTTTCATGCCTTCTCAAATCTCCTTCTCTCCCTGTATCTCCAGATCTCTCACCAGAAGACTTCGCAAAGTTCTTTGACGAGAAGATCAGCGACGTTAGAAGATCCTTTCCCCCAACCACCACGCTGCCTGCCACACCGAGACCAGGCCATTCTGCCCTGTTTGACGCCTTCTCACCGCTCTCTCCTGAGGAAGTGACACTACTCCTGATTTCCAGCAAACCTACCACGTCTCCGCACGACCCTCTCCCATCGAGCACACTCCAGATGATATCACCAGATCTCATCCCGCACATCACCTACAAAATCAACTGATCCTTGATGACCGGCCATGTTCCGTCTGCCTTCAAGTCTGCAGTGGTCACACTGATTCTGAAGAAACCTTCGCTGGACCGGTATCCCTTCCCTCTTTCCTTTCCAAAGTCGTGGAACATGCCATTTATAACCAAATCAACTTGTTTCTCTCTCAAAACGGGGTCCAGAAGCCTGTTTTGAGAGAAAAACAAGTTGATTTAGTTATAGGGTTTAAGACAGCACACTCTACTGAAACTGCTCTACTTGCCGTCTCAGAGGAGTTTTATGCAGCGAGATCCGCCGACCTGTCTTTGGCTCTGATCCTCCTTGACTTCTCTGCTGCCTTCGACACAGTCAACCATCAGATCCTCCTCGCCAGTCTCTCTGACCTTGGGATCACAGGCACAGCCTGGCAATGGTTTGCTTCCTACCTCAACGATCGGAGGTACCAGGTAGCATGGAAAGACACCCAGTCTGCTCCACAAAGATTATCCACTGGGGTTGCACAGGGCTCGGTCCTAGGACCACTTTTGTTTTCTCTATATACCGGTTCTCTTGGGGATGTAATTGCCTCACACAGCTTTTCCTACCACGTTTATGCTGATGACACACAACTCATTCTCTCTTTTCCTTCCAGTTACAACCAGGCCTCTACCCGCATCTCAGACTGTCTGGGCGACAGCTCATCTTGGATGGCGGCCCACCACCCAGCAAGCTCATCTTCATCAAAGGGAGTCCTTCACCAAGCCATGATGTCATCGTTTCTGTTGGGAACTCGGTTATCGTCCCTTCTATGAAGGTAAGAAATCTTGGTGTTACTCTTGATGTCTTTCTCGCCGCAGGTTGACCAGATCTCCAGAACATGCAGATACCTACTCTACAACATCAGAAGAATCTGACCCTTTCTCACCACGAAAGCTACACAGATTCTTGTCCAGTCTCTGGTCATCTCCAAACTGGACTACTGCAACTCTCTACTGGCTGGACTTCCACAGAAGGTAACTAAACCTTCTTCAGAATGCAGCTGCAAGGTTAGTCTTCAACATTCCTAAGTTCAGTCACACTACACCCTTATTAAGGAACCTTCACTGGCTCCATGTAGCTGCTTGCGTTAAGTTCAAGTCCTTAATACTTGCTTTCAAAGCCAAGAATGGACTTGCACCCCCATACATAACAGCATTGATCAAACAACGTATCTCTTCTCGTCCTCTCAGGGCTTCAAGCACAGCTTGACTTGAGCCTCCACTGCTCAAAAGAAGAAGGAGACGTGCGTCAAGACTCTTCTCAGTCCCGGCCCCCAAGTGGTGGAACGAACTCCCTCTTCCTATCAGATTTGCGGAGTCCCTCGCTGTCTTCAAGCGTCGCCTGAAGACCCACCTCTTCAAGGAGCACCTTGGTGACTATCTCTCTCATTTCACTTCCAAAGCTCCCATTCAATTTAATTGGCAGGCCCTTATAGTTATTGTACGATGGCGCCGGTGAGGATGGCTGTCCTCCTCAACTTTGCGTTTTTCTTATGTTTACCATGTTATTTTTTAGTTTCTTTGCAACCTGCAATGCTCTCATCTCCTACGACAGACAAACTCTCCTAGACATTTGACAAAATTCACAATCCGGTCCTTCACAGACCGAACTTCTTGTGAATGGAGGTGACTTACCTTGGCTACCGGGGCAGAAAAAACACCGGAGCAAATGGGGGAAAAGAGCCAGGACCTTGGTCAGGCTGAGGAACAGACAACACCACACCCCGCTTCCCAGCATTCTTCTAGCGAACGTCCAGTCTTTGGAAAACAAACTGGATGAACTAAGGGTCAGGATGACTTTTCACAGGGACACCAAGAACTGCAACGTCTTTGTTTTCACAGAGACTTGGCTGGATCCCTCCGTCCCCGGCTCGGCCATTGTCCCTGAGGAACTCTCCATTCACTGCCAAGACAGAACAATGGACTCGGGAAAATGCAGGGGTGGTGGTGTGTTTATAATGGTGGTATACTGACGTACAAACAGTTTCATCGGGGTGCTCTCCCGATCTTGAACATCTTATGATCAGATGCAGACCCTTTTATCTGCCTAGGGAGTTTACCACACGGGCATTGGACGAACCGTTTGATGTTATTGACCAGCAGGAAACGTTACACCCAGAGGCTGCTTTCATTGTGGCCAGCGACTTCAACAAAGTCAACATGAAGAAAGTTCTGCCGAAGTTTCATCAGCATGTAAACTTTCCAACGCACGGTGAGAACATCCTTGACCATGTTTACACTCCGTACGCACATGCCTACAAAGCCCGCCCCCGACCGGCTTTCGGCAAATCAGATCACTCCTCGGTCCTGCTGCTGCCAGCCTATAGGCAGAAACTGAAACGCGAGCAGCCTATGACACATTCGGTTCAGCGCTGGACCGACCAATCAGACAACGCCCTGCGTCACTGCTTCAACATCACAGACTGGGAAGTTTTCCGGACTGCGGCTGACAACAACGTCAACAACTACGCTGAGTACGAAACGGACTTTATTCACAAATGCATCGATGATGTCATACCGCGGGTTAATGTACGTTAACAGAGAGGTCTGTGCAGCGCTCAGAGCACAGACTGCAGCCTTTAAATCTGGAGTCCCACGTGAGTACAAAACATCCCGGTATGCACTTATAAAAGCAATAAAAACAGCTAAAGTACAGTACCAGGAAAAGGTGGAATGCTGCTACAGCAACTCCAACACCAGGAACATGTGGAGTGGACAAAAGACCATCACTGACTACAAGGGAGAGCGCTGCAGGGTGGGGAGGTAACTGCTTCTCTACCTGAGGAGCTGAACACCTTCTATGCACACTTTGAAAAATGCCTCTCAGGAACTTCTGCTGGAAAAGGACAGCTGCCCTCTTCAGATCTCTCAGGCAGACTTGTGTAAATACATCAGGAAAGTAAACACACGGAAAGCTCCTGGACCGGACAATATCCCAGGTCGTGCTCTCAAAGCATGCGCCCACGAGCTGGCAAATGTCTTCACTGACACTTTCAACCTTTCCCTGATCCAGTCTGCTGTCCCAACATGTTTTAAGAGGACCACCATCATCCCTGTCCCAAAGAAAATTAATGTGAGCTGCCTAAATGACTATCGCCCAGTAGCACTCACCTCCATCACCATGAAGTGCTTTGAGTGCATAGTCAAAGCTCATATCACATCTTTACTCCCTGCTTCACTTGATCCACTCAAGTTTGCCCACAGGTCTAACAGATCTACAGAAGATGCTATAGCAATAGCGCTTCACACTGCCCTCTCCCACCTGATGCTGTTCATAGACTATAGCTCCGCTTTCAACACCATCATACCATCCAGACTCATCATGAAACTCATCATGAAACTCCTTTATTATTTATTCTTCCCTTCTTCCATCGCATTTAATGTGGCCTGAACCGTGGCGCTCACCCAGGCAACCTATAGATCAAAACGTTCAGTTCGTCAGCGCAAGGTGTGGTATTACTTTTGTAAGCATTTCGTGTTACCGTGGCGACACTACAAGCCCACAAATATGGCCGAAATGCCATAGAGAATGAATAGGGCTCAATTTTCGGATTGTCCTGCTCGGACACGCTTCGTCCGAAACCCAACAAACTTCATGTGATACATCGGACCAATGCCCCCGACACACAAACGCAGTTGGTGATGACCCACACTCATCTTTTCCTTGTCTTTTGCTCATCCCTTTTCCCCCCATTCACTTCCATTCATTTTTCACCCCATTGAAATGAATGCAGTTTCGGGAGAAGAGACTTTCAGGCTCCAAACAGTGACCGAACCTTATGAAACTTCATATGAGAGCTCAGGCCACGCCCCCACAGACACACCTGTTTAAACTGAACAATATGGCCACAAGTATTGCGACACAACTGTCATGCAAAATGTATTGGGACACACACACACACACACACACACACACACATACACACAGTTGCTATGGTGTAGGAAGTGGGTGCTATGAAGTTTATGTGTGGTTGCTAAGGTATAAATAGTGGTTGCTATGGTGTAGGAGGTGGTTGCTAAGTAGTATTTAGGCAGTTGCCATGGTGTAGGAGGTGGTTGCTGTGACGTTTATGGGTGGTTGCTGTGGTGTAGGACATGGTTGGTATGGAGTCTGTAGGTAGTTTCTTGGCAGCAGGCCCTTTTAAAATTTCTTCAGGAATTTTATTTTTTCTATTTATTTATTATTATTCATTTTAATGGGGCAGGCCCTTATTGTTATTCACCTCAGTTTCTTTATTAAGGACCTGTCCTATTAAAACTTCATGTGATACATCGGGCCAATTTCCCTGACACACAAACGCGGTTGGTGATGATCTGCACTTTTCCGTGTCTTTCGCTCATCCCTTTTTCCGCTATTCACTTCCATTCATTTTTTGAAATGAATGCAGTTTCAGGAGAATAAACTCTTGGTCTCCATACAGTGACCAAACCACATGAAACTTCATATGAGACCTCAGGCCACGTCCCCACAGACACACCCGTTTAAACTGAACTATATGGCCTAAGTATATGGCCAAAAATGGCCAAAGTTTGTAGATAGTTCCTATGGCATACAAGGTGGTGACTAGGGTGTTGCTAGGTGCTTGCTGTAGTATAGGAGGTGGTGGCAATGTAGTTCCCAGGCAGTTGCTATGGTGTAGGAGATGGTTGCTATGGAGTTTCTGGGTGGTTGTTACAGTATAAAGGCAGCTGCTATGGTGTAGTAGGTGGTTGTGCTGGAGTTTCTGGGTGGGTGCTTTTGTATAAAAGGTGGTTGCTATGGTGTAGGAAGTTGTTGCTCAGTAGTTTCTAGGCTGTTGCTATGTGTAGGAGGTGATTGCTAAGGAGTTTGTTTATGGGTGCTATGGCATACAAGGTGGCTGCTAGAGTGTTGCTAGGTGCTTGTGGTATAGGAGGTGGTTGTTTTTGGAGTTTCTGGGTTTTTAGGAAGTTGCTATGGTGTAGGAGATGGTTGCTAAGTAGTTTTTAGGCAGTTGCTATGGTGTGGGAGGTGGTTGCTGAAGAGCTTTTAAGGAAGTTGCTATGGTGTAGGAGATGGTTGCTAAGTAGTTTTTAGGCAGTTGCTATGGTGTGGGAGGTGGTTGCTGAAGAGCTTTTAAGGAAGTTGCTATGGTGTAGGAGATGGTTGCTAAGTAATTTTCAGGCAGTTGCTGTGTGCAGGAGGTGGTTGCTAAGGAGTTTATATATGTGTGCCATAGTACACAAGGTGGTTGCTATGGTGTTGCTAGGTACTTGCTGTGGTATGTGGTGCAGTGTTATATGTACCTAAGATGTAATGTCATATTGACTCCACTGGAGGGCCACCTGGGTTTTGTCTGCTGTGTTCCACTGAGTGAAGTGGGTTAGCAGCGAGTGCTGCTTGTGTTCGTTAAAAATAAAGGAGCCACTGCGTTAGACCTCTCTCCGTGTACACAGTCTGTAATGCACCATGCACAAGAAGAAACACTACATGGTATAGGAGGTGTTAGCTACGTTTCTTGGCAGTTGCTGTGGTGTATGAGGTGGTTGCTATGGAGTTCCTGTGTGGTTGCAATGATATAAAAGGTGGTTGCTATGGTGTAGGAGATTATTGCAAAATAGTTTTTAGGAAGTTGCTATGGTGTTTAAACAGGTGTTTCCCAATACTTTTGGCCATATAGTTCAGTTTTAACAGGTTTGTCCCAATACTTTTGTCCATATAGTTTAGTGTAAACAGGTGTGTCCCAATACCTTTGGCCATATAGTTCAGTTTAAACAGGTGTGTCCCGATACTTTCGGCCATATAATTCAGTTTAAACAGGTGTGTCCCGATACTTTTGGCTATATAGTTCAGTTTTAACAGGTGTGTCCCAATACTTTTGTCCATATAGCTCAGTTTAAACAGGTATGCCCCAATACTTTTGTCGATATAGTTTTGTATGACAGCTGAGTCCCAATATTTTCGTCCAGATAGTTTAGTTTAAATAAGTGTGTCCCGATAGTTTTGGTCATATAGTTCAGTTAATATAGGTGTGTCCCAATACTTTTGTTGATATAGTTTTGTATGACAGCTGTGTCCAAATATTGTTGCTCATTTAGTTTATATTAAACAGCTGTGTCCTAATACTTTTGTCCATATAGTTTAGTTTAAACGGGTGTGTCCCGATACTTTTGTCCATATAGTTTAGTTTAAACAGGTATGTCCTGATGCCAGAGATGGGCAGCAGCCAATCAGCAGCAAGGAGAAATGAATAACGCTCTCGGATTGGCTACTTTCAAACCTCCTGCCTCCTAAGCAAGCTTTTAGATCGACTAAACAAACTGGAATTAACTAAAAATGAGCAAAATACAACTGGTCAATACAATTTAGCAGTAAAATGGTGTCTGAAGAAAAATAACATTGGGTTAAATTCTGGTTTCAGGCTCTATTAAATAATTTTTTACCCAATATTTAGGGGTGTCTTTGCTATCTTTATTCCCATTTGCAAAACGTTTTCTTATTTTGCAAAACAACAGAACATTCAAGATTGTGTGTTATCAAGAGTAGCATCATGTTTTTGATCTTCTTTATAACTAAACAATGATAGACACAAGAAACATGACTTTAGGCCAGGCATAATTTTACGCATTTTTTTTCTTATCAGAGAAGGCATACACACATTATCCGTGATCATGTCTGACAACAGGCCTTATAAATCTTGTAGGCTAACCGCTAAAAAGGCTTTTTAGCCTTTTGTGTACAGACCACTTTGTGGTTGAGTGCTACTAACCCTTTCATGTATGAATAGGTTGTTAAATTCAACAGCAGATGGAGGAACATCGAAAAAAAAAAATTCTTCTTTGTACAATTCTCTATGGATCAAAATCACTAGATTTAATTCACTGAAATGTACCTTATCAACATAGTTTTAATTTTTAGGTCAAACAACCCTACTGGTTATTTTTTTTGCACAAACCAGATGCACATTTGGTGTAAAGTGTCCATTCTGTCATACAGGAACACACCACAGCAAAGAGCCACACAAAATTCTTCTCTGCATTTAACCCCTTCATCATGTAAAGCAGCAGGCAGCCAAGAACACTAGTGTGTGGGGACAATACCTTGCTCAAGGGAACCTCAGAGGTGACACTAGCAGGCTTGGGATTCAAACCCACAACTTTCTGATCACAGAGCGAATGCCCTAATTACCAGTTTTGGTGGTGCAGTGAGTAACACTGTCACATCACAGCAAATGTTCCGATTCCCAGCCAAGCCACCAAAGTTTTTTCTGTGTAATTTGCACATTCTCCCCATTTCTGCTGGGTGTTTTGATTTCCTCCCACAGTTCAAAGACTTGCATGTCAGGTAGAGATGCAAAATTACCCCAAGGAAAGAATGTTTGTGTGTCTGCCCTGTTCAGGGTGTTGCCTTTTCCCCTATTGCTGCCGGGATAGGTTCCTGTATCCCTGTGACTGAGAATAAGTGGTTCAGTTAACAGATGGGTCCACAGTCCAGCTAGAGCTCATCTGTGCCTGTTTTGGTATTTCACCTGCTGTTCCGAACTAAAATAAAAATGTAGTAATCACTAATTCTTTCTCAACCTCAAAATTCGTCATCTTTCCTTAATGCACTCGACCATCCATAGATGCTGAAACTACTTGCAGACAAGGCCTCATAATAATGGACTCTTCATCAGGTTATGTAGCATAATTGAAGACATTTTTCTTTTCTTACCCTACATCAATTACCCATAACTTTGAAGAGAGCAAACCAGGATACAGTACATTGCTTTATTTTTTTATTGGTACACTTATTGGCATAGTTTAGCATTGGCCCTCAGTAGTTACATAAATAGGGGTTCTCCTCTCAGCAGAAATGTCACTTGTTTACTAATACTGGGTAAGATTCCTAACATTATGTTCACCTGGATAAGCACATCTGCTAAATAATGTAAAAGACAAGGAAATGTTTGCAAAAATATTTTCAAAGCTTGCATGGCTATGAAATGCAGCTCTATGAATTCTCTTAAGACAATTGCTAGTTTGATACAATTATAGTACGAACTTGTAGATGGAGAACAGTGTGATTGCCAATTTGTAAGTCAAGGTCATATTACAAATCCAAAAATTCTCAAATGTGTTCCTAATAATGGCTACATGAGACCTCATGGGGTGAGTATTTAGCAAAATCATCATAAATTCTCAGATTATATTATTTTTTGAGCATGTTGTGGATATTGCTGGTACTGCTGCAACACTAATCCACTGCCTTGTTTATTAAGATAATCAGTTCTGTTTAACTGGATGTACTGCAGAGTAGTGTGAGAATGTAAATAACCTTTTGTGATTAGTTTTCATACATTGTGAAAAATTCTGCTATCAAAGTTTCCTGATATTTGATTTCTGCTAGATCATTTACCTCTAGCTGACATTTATATGGAACAGCATGAATCATGTACTCTGTAAAGAAACTTCAACTGCCAGACAACAAAGCGGACATTCCACTTGTGTCTGAAAAGACTGACATAAGGGAGTTGCTCTTCTTTCTTCTTTTATTCTGGACAGGGCTCTAATGATGCTGTCTGACGGAGAGGCAGGGGGAGTTCACCTGAGGAGACTCCTTCTGACCTGTGGGCCCTCACAAGAGAAAGGTTCCACAAGAAAGAAGCTGTTAGCACTCAGATCAACAAAAGGTTCAGAGAGGAGAATGAAACTAAAAAGCAACCATATGCCTTTGTTCCAGTGTAACAGGCAATTATCACATTGAACTGCAAAACAACCACACACCTAAGAGACACCATTACTCTGTACCATGGCCGACTTAGAGCAGACATGTCCATCATCTAGAAATATGATCAACTAGACTCAAGAACAGTGCAAAAAAAGAGCAATATGTATGCATTTTCACTAAAATGACAAACCTGCACTGCCAAAAAATGGTAAATCTAAGTAATACAAAGAAAATCATTTATTCATTCAAATGAATGGTTTAAAATTAGAGAATGGGTATACAAGCACAGAATTACTAGGATGCAGCAGAGTTTCAATCTCTAAAAAACATATGCACTAATTTTAGGTATGAAGTTCACAAAGGTTCTATAAATTACAAAAATAAATAATACTTGTTCAAGAACTGGATGATAAAAAGAGCAGCAAGTGTTATGTTACCTCAGTAGATTGTACATAGTGACATCATCCAACAAGTTGTTTCTTCTTTACGTTTGACAAATTATGAGCATTAAGTGAGGGGAAAAAAAGGAAAAAAGGTATTCATGGAAAGTGGAGTTTTTAAATAAATTCTATCAGTTCATTTCTGGATGACTTTCAAAGCATTTGAAAGTAACTCCTATTCGTGTCTCATTCACGCAAGGCAACAAAGTCTCAAGTTCCTTTGACATATGTATTACCAACAAATGAACTGAGGAAGGCCCAGGAACTAATTTGGAAAGTCCACTGACATCAGCCAAACTGAAAGTTTGGATTTCATGAATAAACAGACACTGCATGTATCAAAAAATATGGAGCATACGGATACATACTATAGGCTCAAAACAATGACAGATATTGATAATTTAAACAAAAAAAAAGCATATCATTGTGTTCTGGTCTTGCGCTTTGGCTTTGTACTGATATAGCTCTACTTCTGTTAGATTTGCCTCTATTAAACGTTTACATGTGTGGAAGATTCTCAAGTACTACACTTTCTCAATTAATGTCTTTTAATCAAACACATTAAAACAGGCATTTGAAAATAGTATCTGGTGCTGCTACTTCTCCATCCAGTCCAGAAAACTTCCTCATCTTATCTCTCATCCTCACAAACCCATGTTATTGGAGCACAGGATGGTAAAGTCTTTTTGCAACGTTCAGGTTAGATAAAATTCCAAAGATTTCACTTCTGCCCATTGTGCTCAGACATGTCTCACTGGAAATGTTTGCTTCAATTCAGCCCAAGCTTTAGGAGGTACTGTATTCCTTTGTCAAGGAGGGAAGCAGAGCAATGGTTCAATAAAAGGGTCCATCGACTGATTCCAGGAGACCTTCAAACCAGCTCAAGTACCTGGAGGTTGAGGAAAAAAAAAAAAACTTGCATGAGAACCAAGATTTCTAAAGTAATTTCTAAAGCTTCTGGTGGTTGTGCTGCTCAGAGCTGGACAGATTCAGCCATAATGGAGCAATAAGTTAATTATTTTATAACAAAACATTTTTTTAAATAGAACAAGCAGGATTGTTGCAGAGAATTGTCAATTGAGAGTATAAGGAAAATTTGGCAGAGAGGAGGAATACAAGGAAGATTCTGAAAAAGACTTAGGTTCACAATTTACCTTGATTGTTCCTTGACTGTTGGCTGCAATCAGTACATTAGACTCCTGAGAATTGAGAGGAAAGTATGATTATCATTAAGATGACTCATATACAGCATCATGCAAATTCTAAGACCTTTAACAATGACATATTACTGACTCACAACCAGTTTTGTATGAACTCAATTTCCATAGCAAAGGCCAAAGACATTGTAATAACGATTTTTGTAAAGTGGTAAACGTTGTACTTCATCAATGCTGGTGTTTTTTGTTATTTTATGTATCTGATTTACCAAAAATACCAGCACTGATGAGGTACAGTTTTTACCATTTAAAAATAATCCTTTGGCAAACCCAGGCTGGCTAAATTATTTTTTATTTGTACTCCCAACCATGCAAATGAAACTATCAATATCCTGTGTCCTTGGGCTCCATCCATTGTGTACCACTGAGCAGACTAAAAACTGGACTCTCTTCAATTAATGGTCTTTGGTGGCCTCATGCCGTTACAGTAAAATATACAGCAGCTTTTCTACTTTCTTCTCACATCTCTGTTTATCCTTTGATACATTCTTGGCAATTAAGGATGCCACATTTCATTGGCATTTACATAAACAAAGGGGCATTGACACTTTTTGGGTCAGAGTAATTTATGTAAGTCTGAGCAAAGGAATTAACTGAGCGAAACTAAGACACCAAGCAGAAATTCAGCTGAGTAAGCTGAATAGTTGTGCACATAATTACTGCCACTGTTTTTGTGAGGGAAAAATGCTCGTTGCCATACCATCATGGGCCTCAATAAATGGTCAAGAATAACAAAGCAATAAAAAGAAAAGAAAAAAACAAAACAACACACAAAAAATGCATCATGTCCTTCATAAGTATTAAGACAGGTACATATGCTACATCTAAAATAAAGAAGTCAACAGAAACCTCTATTTACCCCTTCGTACATTGAGTTCTACATTTAATGTTTATTTGTGCTGCAAGCCATTAAATGTCTCATTTCAGTAGCCATAAATCTTATTTCAGTAGCCAGATGAGACAGACAAAATTTTATGACAAAAGGATAAAATCAAGAAAAAATGTAAACAATGTGCCAACAGAATCCAATCATAACCATGAAAGTAAAACAGCTTGCAGCAAACGCTACAACCATCTGTAAAGAAAACACCTGTGGACTCCTCAGATGTCAACAGCTACAGACCAGTATCTCTTCTCCCCTTCCTTTCCAAAATCCTGGAACGTGCTGTTTACAACCAACTCAGCATCTTTCTCAAAATAGACTTCAGGACCCTCACCAGTCTGGGTTCAAGGCTGGTCACTCTACTGAAACGGCACAACAAGCTGTCTCTGAAGACCTTCATGCAGCTAGATCAGCCAACCTGTCTTCTGCTCTGATTCTTCATGACCTTTCTGCAGCCTTTGACATAATTAACCATCAGATCCACCTGGCTACTCTATCCAGCCTTGGGATATCGGGCACAGCCTGGCAATGGTTTGCTTCCTACCTTGATGTCCGGAGGTACCAGGTAGCATGGCATGACTCCCAGTCTGCCCCAAGAAGATTGTCCACTGGTGTTCCCCAGGACTTGGTCCTTGGACCGCTTTCCTTTTCTCGATATATTGGTTCTCTCAGGGATGTAATAGCCTCACTTGGCTTTTCCTACCACTTTTATGCAGACGACACTCAACTTATTCTCACTTTTCCCTCCACAGATGACATCTCTTGGATGGCGGCCCACCACATCAAGCTGAATCTCAGCAAAACTGAACTTCTTTTCATCAAAGGGAGTCCATCACCAAGCTACGGCCTCACCGTTACTTTTGAGAACTCCGTTATCATCCCCTCAATGAAGGCAAGAAATCCAGGACATGCAGATACATTCTTTACATCATCAGAAGACTCGACCCTTTCTCACCACTGAAGTTACACAGTTACTCGTCCAGTCTAGTATTGCTTTCATCAACGAAAATTCTGACTAAATATCATCGTCAACGAACATTTACCACGGGACAAAAACGAGACGAGATGCAATGTAAATGCTGGTCATGTGACAATTACTATGAGGAAATATATAATGTAATATTGTTGACGAATAAGAACAAGACTAACTGTGGTTTACAAACTAAAACCTATGCTAAAATGTCTCTTCATTTTCATTAACTAAAACGAGATGAGACGTTATTTCCTGTACGTTAGGGAGGGTTGAAAAAAAGTATTGGGATGCTCAACCTTAGAGTTGAACAGCGTTGCGTCCCAAAACTTTTGTCCATTGAGAGGCACTGTAAATTAAATATATCTAGAGTGGCCAAAAGTATTGGGACGTAGGGCCTTTAAGGTGCCAGGGAGAGCGAAATGACACACACACAGTCTCACACGGCATTTTGATAAGCAGCCTTTCCCATATCCATGCAAAAAAAGCTGATCCTAAATTGTTCTGATTTGGTTGTATAGGCTATATTTGTTCAGGAATAAAAAAAATATTCAGGTAAGTTCTGGCTAACACACTGAAGGTGAAGACTTTCACCAGTTTTACAAATGTGGGTTTTATGGCAATAGAAACACATACTTTCATTTTATTTGCACTTTTTAGTGATGTGATGTTGTTATATTTATTTATTTTATTTAAATTTGTGTGTGTGTACTAAGTTCTAACATGTTTGGTTGGCAAAATAAATGTCGTAAATTCAAATCAGAGTGTCTTCTGTGCCTGGAATGGATGTACAGTATTCTTGAGTCTATAAGATAACAATAATATAAGATAACCTTGTTTGAATTGTAAAATAGTAAAATAAGTATCTAGTGGAATAGACAACATCTACATTTTCTTTTAGTCAAACCTAAAAGAATCTTATATAGTATAAGTATACTATATTGACTAGGTTAAACAGAATTGCATTACTAAAAAGAGACTAAAATACAACTTTCATTGACTAAAACTAGACTAAAATCAGAATAAAATGCTCAGACTTTTAGTCGACTGAAACTTGACTAGACTAAAATAAGTATGGACGTGACTAAGACTAATAAAAACTAAAATGGCAGCTTGATGCAAAGACTAGACTAAAACTAAAACTAAGACAGGCCACCGAAAACACCACTAGTCCAGTCTCTAGTTATCTCTAAACTGGACTTCTGCAAATCTCTTATGGCTGGACTTTCACTGAAGGTAATGAGACCACTTCAGCTGATTCAGAATGCAGCTGCGAGGTTAGTCTTCAGGCGTACATAAATTTTCACTGGCTCCCTGTGGCCGCTCACTTTTTGTCCTTACTTGTGTATTAACTTCTGATTTTTCTCTTTTTGACAGGGTTTGTTAAGGTGTGTAATTTAGCTGTGAGTAACTCGGTTAAAAGCAGATGCTGATTTGAGTTTAGCTTTACAGGTATGAAGAACAGATGTGGACTTAAGCACTGATGTACGTGGCTCTGGATAAGAGCGTCTGCTAAATGCCATAAACAAACCTGTGTACTCAGTGATTAACAACTAACTTCACCAGTTGCAGATTTCAGATTCATAAAGTCTACTATGTAAGGTACAAAAATATGTAGAATCATAAAGTCTGCTATGTAAGGTGCAAAAATATGTACATATGTACTGCTGTAATATCAGGGTTATTTTTAACCCAATGCCTTAAAAAGCTCACACATTATCACTTTTATTGTACAGAAGAGTAACTTCACAAGAGTACATAGTGACGACAATAAACAGCTCCAGACAGCTCCAATTTTACTACAGACTGCTCCAATTTTACTACAGAACTGAAAGGCTGGAAAGTCAATAATTAATTATATCATTGTAGTCTATAAAATATTTTCAGTCTCTCATGTATTGCACTGGCTAAAAGAGGCAGAAGAAGCTCTTTTATACCAACAAGACTGGCTGATGAACAGGCTTGGCAATGCATGTCAGGAAAGACTTATTTCAGTGGGTTCCAAATTACTCATAATGAACTTATTAAAAACAGTAATTTTAGTGATGCAAGTGTTGACTTAAGGTGTGTACATGGTTGGGGGGTGGGGTGGTCTAAGTGACTTTAGGAGCAGTAGTAGGAGGAAAAGAATCACTTAATGACTATTTAATTCATCCATTGGTCTACTTCAGTCTTTAGTTAATGCCTCAAGCACTATGCTTTTCTAGTTCAGAGTTTGTAGAAGATTGTCAGACTAAGTTTATTAAAAGTATGCAGTTCTGTGGCAGTTATGTATTCAAATTTAATCTGGCATTGGCCTCTTTGATTTCTATGTCTGTTTAAATGGAACAGATGGATACTATTTCTGGTATCAACTGCAGGTGACCAAAAGTTTTCTATATTTTTTCTTGATTGCAAGAGTTCAGCAAGCAGGCACTGAGGGGAAAGGCATACAGATGAATGGATCAAAAGTTTTACAAACACTTAAAAGCTAGAAAATGGCATAGGACACATATGGAAAAACAGCATATAAACTGAGAATAAACTGGGTTTATATGTGGTGTAGGGCTGAAACGATTATTCGAGTAACTCGAATAATTCAATTACAAAAAAAGGCTTCGTTTAATTTATGCCACCACAGTCCATCTATGTAAAGTGTCTCTGCTATCGTATCACTCCCACTGTGTAGACTACTCCGCAGCTCCGGTATCATTGTTTCACACGGACTGTTGTAACTGACGTGTGTTTATTTTGCTCTCGATGAAAATGGCGGAAAATGAAGATCCCGGTGTGCGTAAAAGGCAGAAAGTGTCTAAAGTGTGGGACCAGTGTGTGTGTGTGTGTGTGCGCAGGAGGTAGGGAGAGATGAGGAGAGAGATCTTGGTGCATAAAATTAAAAAACAAACAAAAAAGGTGTATTTGCCCTCTTGCTAAGTATCATGCCTCGTCACTATCGACTCATAACACAGCCTACAAATAATTACAAATACTGCACGTTTTAACAAGTGCTAGTGTTCATATGCTTTCGGTTCAGGTGCTGCAGCATTGCATTTTACTCTAACTACCTACCACATCTGGATACAGTTGGAAACTGAACTGTACTGTTTAAGATGTATTATTGCTGTTTTGTACCTTTATACTTTGTTATTCATTCTTTATTCTCAGATGGGCTCTTGCACGGAGTACATGCTTTTTTTATTAAAATAAATCTAAGGACAGTTTTCAAATTTATCAGACAGTGTTGTACCTCTGTAAGCAGCCAGTTTGCAAAATCTGCTTACATTTCCTCTAAAGCTTTAACATTTGTTATACTGCATCTTTCACCTAGCCATTAGCTACAATAGAATTACCTATTGCAGACCTTTTTTGACAATTACTGCAAATGCTGTCTGTCTTTCTGTTCTCAGTGCAAAAAGGCTCCTTTAGTTATGTATTCAAAGCTGTATGAGGTAGAAAAGCAGGATCTGCTGCAAGGTTCTTATTTTAGAAAAAGGCTACATCCTGGACAAGAGACAGGAGCCTGCATTTTAAAAATAAAACCTCTCTAAACAACCAGTTAAACCTCTTTTCATCAGTTCCTACAAATTCTCATGTTATCCTACCTTTGTCTCATTATGTACAATGGTACCACCTGCCTGACAGTTAATGTAGTTTCAGAGTACCTATTTGTTGCTTGAGTGACCAAAAATCCAAATGTAGGCTTACCCCATCTGGCAGTGCACGCCAACACACAGCACTGACAAACTCATTAGTGTCATCTTCCTTTTTGTCTTTGTCCAGAACACTTTTCACAGTGTCAAATTTGAAGGTCAGCAGCGTTTTGGAGAGACCCTTGTAGTACAGGTAAAGGGAGTTGTTTTCACTTCCTGTCACCAGGAGAGTAACAGAGTCACTCACATAAATAGAGTTAAAACATTTAGACAGAACAAACAGATGCAGAGACAAGGACACAAAATCTTAAATTGTAAAATCATAGCAGAAAAACATTACAATTTATTCACTCAACACAGCCAAAAGTGTGTAGACTTACTCCACTGCTATAAAATGAAAATAAAGCAAGCCATTCAATCTCCCTACACAAACACTTTCCACTTATCAAATTGGTAGAGGCCTG
Organism: Hydrocynus forskahlii; assembly: GCA_037974365.1. Lineage (NCBI taxonomy): Eukaryota > Metazoa > Chordata > Actinopteri > Characiformes > Alestidae > Hydrocynus > Hydrocynus forskahlii. The sequence continues at coordinate 18,062,256 of JBBPCX010000011.1, forward strand.
CTTGAACTGCTACAGTCAACTGTAACTGCTGTAATTGTGGAAGTTGAAACATCCAGTCATGGCTGGTGTGGAAGATCTTGACTGGCTTGTACAAAACCCAAACTTGAATCCCATTCAACAAATATGGTGAGTCTGGCCCATCATTACTTGATCCTCTAACGCTCTTGTGACTGAATAGAAAAGAATCAGTGCCTGAGGTGCTCCAAAACATTACTGACAAGCCTTCACAGAAGAGTGGAGGCTGTTAGAGCAGCAATATTTACAGACTTTACAAAACACTTACAAAATACTATGGAACAATATGGAATTTGGCATGCTAGAATGTAAACATACACTAGTATGACCATGAAGGTCTAACTATGATAAACTGAGCTAGTCATTAATGAGATTAAAAAAAAAAAAAGAAATGTTAATATTATACATATTTTTCCAATATGACAGAATAATACAAAATTACTAGAGGTAATTACACTAAATTAAAGGATGCTAGGCAACACTAGAAATACTAAATACTAGAAAAACTGTTAGACTCATTTTATTTAAGATAATGTACTGTTTACTTTATTTCTATCAGCATTTCCACAAATACCAAGAATTCAAACTGAAAAATATTTGAGTGAGCTGGATGTACAATTTCCAGAAGGCACTGCAGTGGTCCCACTCACCGCAAGCTACATAGTCTCCATTGGAGGCCAGCCCCACAAAGTTCTTCTCATTGATGTGGCCTTTGAAGGAGCGCAGGCAGTGGGGCTTGTTCACGTTCCAAAGTTTCAGCTGGCTGTCCGTGGAGCTGTTTGAACACAAAGCTGTTTCAGCAAAATTCACAGGCTGAAAGTAGCTTGTTTAAAGACTAGGTATTAGAAATTACTCCATAAACGTAATGAAGGTTAAGCCATGTACATACGCAGACACAATCTCTTCTCCATTGACAAACTTGGCATAGGACACTGCCTTTCGATGACCTTTGAAGACCATGATTGGCTGTTTAGTGTTCCTCAGGTCATAGTAATGGACACAGTGGTCTAAAAATTAAGAAGACATGCAGAAGGAGTGCCTTATTAATATTTAGAAAGTAACTGATTAATTTACATAAGGTATGCCAGTAGTGTCAGTGGGGTAATCCACAAGGTTTTCAGTTTTACTTTTGGGAAATGGATGTACTGTTCAAAAACAAAGCTCACTGGCCAGCTCAGTATAGTTATCAGAAATGTATAAAGTATAACAAATATTTCAATTCATGACCTTGGACAAACAACTGTTATCAAGGATGTTTGATTTTGTGAAAATGATAGGCACATATACATTACCTGCACAACCAAAAGCAAGGTGATACCTAGATGTCGGGCTGAATTTGACACAGCAAACATTGGCCTTTGCTTCAATGCTAGCAACTGAGTTGTCTAGGTTAGTAGACCACAGCTTGACTGTGAGGGGGGGGAAAGGAAAACAAATTGTATTCCCCACTTAGGTGTAGAACAAATTTTTCTAGTATGTTTTGCAAGTACATGTTGTTTCAATACCTTTTGCATCATCTGAGCCTGAAGCCAAGAGTTTGGGATCCATCAAGTTGAAATCAACACTCCAACATCTCTTCTCATGCTCCTAGGAGAGTGCCCACCAAAGTACAGAAAATGGATTACAATTTTAGTGTAGGAATTCAATTTAGTGCAATTGTGCAAGGCTATTAGAGAAAGGAAACAAGCAAGGATGTGTTGCTGAACAGTAACTGGTGCTGGAGTTCTCCCTGCCCTGCACATTTTGGAGTTTCCTTGCCCTTCTCCCCAGCTGAAGGACATGTTAAGGCAATCGTATAGGAAAAGTCAAAACACTTTATGTAAATACACCTTGTACTGGAGGAACACTGTAATGTACCTGATAAACTTTTGATCTCTGCCCTGTGAACCCATCCCATAGGATAACTGTTCCCTCATAGTCACTGCTCGCAAGCAGGTTCTTATGGTAGCTGCTCCAGCTGATACAGCTGAAGAATAGAGACGGGGAAAATATGAGAGAGACAAAGCAAGTGAGTGAATCGTTTCTACACTGAAGCATAAGCATCTTCTTCTGAAGTTTTTGCACCTAATTTTGGAGTTGCATGTCATTTCGTTGACTGGGTAATGAATGTCCACAGCATCTTGAATCACCGTCCCATATTCGAACACTTTAATTTTCTTGGTGACACCGGCGATGGCAAAGTAATCACAGTCCCGGTCAAACTCAATGCTGCACAGGGGGAGAAGTGAAAAAGAGACAGAACAAGCATCAAGAACACCAAGTTCTCCTCTAGTCTGCCCGCTATGCATTACAAATTCTGTAAGCACTCAACACCTACCTACCAGAATTCAACTACCGCACAACCTTTTACCACAAGCTATTAGAATAAAAAAGCAGAAAAGGCTGAGAAACAAATAAACCAAAGCTTTAATTCAGACCCAATTTTAGCGCATTAAATAAGCACATGGGCCTTCAAATGTACTGGCAAATGTACCATTAAAATAAATTTTAAAAAAAATAAAAAATAACATAGCAAAATCCATCAAGACCACAAAGTCTAGACCTCCAGCAATTTAAATCATTTAAATCATTTCTTGACAAATTGCATGTTAGGATCCCAGGATCTTTACTGTTATACCAGAGCACTCTCTGGTGGTGAAATCGGGAGAAATCATGAGATTACACTTATTCACAATTGGAGCTCCAATGGCCCCACACATGAAGAATACATAAAAAGACCCTACCTAGAAACAATACTGGAGCCATTGTAGAGGTCACTCGCATAGGACAGAGTGGCCAAAGGCCGCACAGAGTTGTAACGTGTGAATTTGGAGAGACATTCCATGAAATCGTCCAGCTGGTTAACAGTCCTGCTGTCGTCTGATGAATGATGAATAGACATACAAGTTTGTTAAAAACTATTACACACACACTAACCAAACAATGCTTCAGGCATGCCATATAGTCAACGGGTCATTCAAATTCTGTTTAGCTACATAACCACGTGTGTCTAAAGAATCTTATTTATTTTTATTTAACCTACAAGCTCCACAGATGAACAAAATGTTACATTGAACTAAAACACATCCACTTTCTTTAAGAGCATTTACATTTTAGATCATCTCTCCTAAACCTAGAGTGATACAGTAAAAAAAAAATCCTGGCGCTTCAATCATGCTGTATGAAACAACACATAACACCTGAGGCCAAACCTCAATAATAATTCTAAACAGGACAACAGAAAATAATAAGGCAATCTTCTCTTTTACCCCTATTGTGCAAAAACATCAAAGCAATCTGCTGAGGTGAAAGCTTGGACATGCCTTTCTCAAACATGTGTGAGGCCTGACACTGCACATTTACCAACCAGTGAAAAAGCAAATTTTGCAATGAGGGAACCTCTAGTTCAAACAGAGTACATCTAATGAGGACGGGAGCGGTAGGACTTGCCAAAAAACTCAATTAGACAGTAGTATGTCTTTTATAGATTATTAACAACCTAGTGTGGTTTGAGGCTAGTGCAGGGATGGGGAAACTACGGCCCGCGGGCCATGTCCATGTTGGTCGTTTTAATCCGGCCCACCGAAGATCTGTGTTTCGCAATAGGCGCAGTGATACATTGACAGGGGTTTACATATTTTTTTTGCTCTAGTACTGTAATGAGTACCTACATGAATCAATTGGTACGCAACAAAATAAAAAAATATCTGTCTCGGCTGTGGTTGGGAGGGTGCGTGCAGAATTCTGTGTCTTGTCGGTGTCTTGGTCCGTGAACACGCAGTGTGAAGTTACTCAAATTAGGTATGCATTTGCGCTGCGATACTGAAATCTGCCGCGCATTTGCGTACCACGTACGCCAAATGAGTACTGGTGTATCACTTATGTCGATCCCTGTACATTGACTTGATTTTGCAGAGCCTGGGCTACTCTCTGTTATTACTTTGCTTCTGGCTATGCTGAAAGGCCCCTCAACATGTGAAAAAATACAGGAAATCACTGGACGACCTGCATGGAGAATTATGCCATCGGTTCTCTGATTTTGGAAAAATTGACAAGTCACTTCAGCTGGTGTCATGTCCCTTCACACAAGACCCTGAAACAG
>JBBPCX010000011.1:18073593-18093306 GCA_037974365.1 Hydrocynus forskahlii
ATCATGTGATAAATCGCAATAATTTTTTTTTATCATTGCCCAGCATTTATCTATCTATCTATCTATCTATCTATCTATATATATATATATATATATATATATATATAAAGAGGTTCAATTTGGGGGGTATAAGGTGATCATCGTTACATTTCGGGTCAAGGGCTGCTGTGCTTCTTCCACCTAGAAACATGAGTCATTTGTCCGATTTGAGTCAAAATGTCAAAATGTCTCTGCTCGTTTTAAAATTTGCACAGTGAAGGAGGAAGTGCGACATTCCACTTGTCACATGTGCTCTTCTCTGTTGAAACAGCAGGGGGCGTCATCTACTGTGTGACCAGCTCGGTCCTGCAGCTCGTTTATCTCGGGGCCAGTAGAGGGGAGCGGAGCAGCGTCAAAAGTGCGTTTACTTTATTTAATAATGACTCAAGTACACGTAAGTGACGAATACATCTTAATTAAGAGTAAAAAATATCAGGCCAGAAAACACATTGAGTACCGCGTGTCACTGGAACACAGGAACTAAATTGTGTTCGATGCTGTTCTTCTCTGTTTGGCCCCTTTTTGGTCTAAAATGCATAATATAAGTCCAGTATGAGTAAAAGCAAAGCAGTTCAACCGATCCCTTGCCTCACATAAGTTACGAGATCTTTGTGCTGTACCATGGTCCGGGAGGAACGTTTCATTTCACTGTGTACTGTGTATGTGGCTGAAAGGATAAACACCTAGTGAAACTGTGAGTAAAACTAGAAAATACTCAAATACTCAAAATCATGTGATTTACTGATGTACATGTAATTATTTACTGCCTCTTGTGGACTAACTCTTGCTCTATTTTGGCCGTTTGCTTTTTCAAGATAAACATTAATTCAAAATAGTCTGTTTATGCAGCAGTTGAATTCACTTATCTACTTATTTCTATCTTTTTACCTTTAACCTATACACTGTGTTTCGCAAATAATTTAAAAAATGTATTCATTCAAAGTTTGTAAAAAGTAAACCCCCGCTCATTCAGCAGTCGCTGATTCAGTCATTCACAGATTTTTTCTTAGAACCTAGCTAAAACCACGGATATCCTCTGCATTTTTTTGCTTTGTCCGTGGCAATTTATAATTTCATACATTTACACATTTTAGTGCTAAAGTATTAAGAAAAATAGAATTTACTCATTTTGTAACATAAATATTAACATAAATTCAGCTACATTTCCAAATATAACTGTATACATTTTTTGGTACTGTCGCGAGAACACAAAGAAAGCATATCTTGGGATGGTGAAATACCTCTGTGCGAGAGGTTTGAAAGTAGCCAATCCGAGAACATTATTCATTTCTCCTTCCTGCTGATTGGCTGCTGCCCTGTGACACATCTCGTGTGGAGCTATCTCAAGTGTTTCTTTGAGTGTTCTTGTGTTTTTTGTTTTGTTCTTCTTAAAGCTCTGTATTTTTATTACTGTAGATTAAATTAAATTATTACTGTATTTACCCTGCTTATAAATAAAAATAAAATACCAAAGAAAATGCGCATGCATGAATTACGGTACTGTCTATACAGGGGTAACATCGGAATTTTACATTCTTGCACTGCGGGAGACAGCGGTACAGTGTACATAGTGTGGATATGGGTTTATTCTTCACATTTTCTTTAAGGGTAATGTAACAATGAAATTAAAGTGTTTTGGGAGCATTTGGGGCGTATTTGGGGTTTACTCAATAAAAATAGGCATTAGGCATTTTTTTTTTTTACCATATCACAAATTTGTGTTTTTTCACAATTCGCGGGTGTTCTCGGAATTTAACCCCCGTGAATGTTGGGGCTTACTGTATTCAGCACACTCTGCCTTTTTCATCACAGCCCTGTTAAGGTGGAAAAAATCTGTCTCTGTAAATGGAAAATTGCTGAGCATCTTGCTGAGCAGAACACGTTAATTTGTCAGGAGACCACCAAAGCGTCCACACTGCTTCCGAAGAGCTCCCATCAAATTGTTCCTTCCCTTCACATCCTCCAACTGTAAACATTCCTCCTTCTGAAAGAGTTCATCAGTCTACTTTGAGGTGTGGCATAGTGGCAGTGGTGTAACTGGGATCTTAAGGGATAAAGTGCACAAAAACGTGTGGCCCTCAAAGGAAAAAATAAAGAAGTGATGGTCATTATGAACTACATATTGTTTCATTTGAAATAAATGAGGTCATGCCATTCCACTCACTAGCATCTAAAATTAACCTGACTACCTGTTTAAAATTTGTGAATGGTAAATAATGAACATATCACATTGCAGGTTGTGAAGGATTATCAGTGATGAGATGTGTTATGAATATAGGGATGAATAGATATCAGGGCAGTATGTGTTGTGCTGATGAAACTTGAGAGGCACACTGTCAAGTTATTGGATATTTCTGTGAGTCATGTGTGTACAACTGTGTTATAGTGTATATAAGGGGCCATGCGCTCCAATGTGATTGTCCTCCCTTACCACCTAGTAGTTATAGCACTGCATAGTGCATCCAGTTAGTAGTAGTAAACTACTACAAAAAGGACAGAAAGTGAAATTAAGAATTATAATAATGAGCTCATACTATGTTCATACTATGAACAGTCAATATTCATACTTTTTCAGTGATGTTTATTTTGAAGTGTGTCTTCTGGCCACCCTGAGCTGTTTCTTGTCATGGATTTAGTTAACTACTACACCACTCTTTGTTTCAAAGAGCTTCCCAGCATTTGCCTTTTGTTGATTCAGATGTTCATCATATTGTACCCCATTAAAGATGTAGCTCTATTGATGGGTGTTGTTGACCTGGTCTTTAAAGCAGGTCTTTAATGCTGGCTGACATTCCTAAAGGATCAGACCTCATGGGAGGCAAAAAAACTGTATGAATTGTAGAGCTGCAACTGGACAGGTTCATGTCTCAGTTATGGATGAGAGTGGCAGCGTTTGCCATTTTAAACAATCATATATCTCATAGCGCTTCTGTTAGGACTCTGAGCAGAGATGTAGACCTCTTTTAAGAAGAGGCCAATGTACTCAAAGCGCCTGATGGGTTAGGACAGGGAGAGGTGAGAAAATGATGAGTGGGCCTTTCAGCTCCAGTAATAATACTTGTCTTTCAGTAGCCAATGAATGAAAGTTTTTAGGTATATGCAAAGCGACATTAATCACACCACTGAAGGTTTGACATAACCAATCAGTTACATTAGAAAATTCAGCTTTTATCCACTCAAGATGTTTAAATTTTTATGTTTTGCAAAGCAATAGACAATGTTTTTTAGCCAGCTTTATAGCTAGCATATTTTAATTCAGTTCAAATGTGCATGTGTACCTCTTTGACAGAAAAATAAAAACATTCATCCTATGCCTTTTATGCTCTGGCTCTCCAAAACGATCCAATTTTAGAAATTACTCATTTAAAAACACTCTCAACAAGTAACTAAGATTAAATCCATGAAACCACTACACAGTTGTCACACAAGTGTTAAATTAAGGAATGGTTCAGTAAAGAAAATCTCATTTACACAATATTCTTCAGCCAAAACATTTTTTGTGGCCAATTTTTGCTTGTTTTGTTCACTAGAGTGATACCATGCAAGACAATCATCACCCAAATTGTCACTTCATAAGAGTTGCTCAGTCTTGTTGATGTGTATTAAGTGGGAGGATTGTTCTTTGTAGCAACAAAAATGATAGAGGTCGCTGTTCCAAGATCAGTCCTCTCTTGGCCCAGAGTCATCTAACATACCTGCCTGTAATAGTTTTGTAAATGTTTAAAGCTCGCAGAAAGACATATATCACAATGACAAGTCTGCACAAGAGCTTGATGCGGTTTGATCAGGTTGAGAGATGTTTTAAGGATGTACTGATGAAAAAGATTTGGGTGACTGTCGTTGGTTGATTGTTCAAGTATATCTAGGGTGAGTGGAAATTTAGATTTTTTTGCTAAACTATTCCATCAAGATTTCACATGACGCTTATGTGAACATTTCCTCTAAACATGCCCAGCATATACCAGGGTGAAAGGTTAAATACAATGCAATTGTGCATTATCTCACAAAATTATAATCAAATTTGTTTTAACTAACAGCCATCCAACCAAATTATGTAGAAAAAATATACTGCTACAAGGCAATTGGAGTTTTGAAAGATGTCTGACTGTTTACTCCACTATGAGGAAAATTTAATGCACGAGAGAATAACTTGTATTTTGTAGTCTTGTATTTTCAAGGATGATGAACTCCGGTCATGGAAGGCCATGGCTCAGCAGAGATCATTATTCTTCCTCTAACACTCCAAATTCCCCTCTTGAAGGCCTTGCTTTTTAGCTGATTAGTTAAATCAGATATATTAGAATGCTAAACTAGCTCTCTAGGACTGGAGTCTGTCAGCTAAGCTCCAGTTATTGATTGGCCAATAATGAACCAAGCCCACCATGAAGTAATTGGGACTGAGCTACACACACCTGCTTCTCTCTCTGAGTAATTTCTAATAAACACATGTTCTAAAGTCTTTTAACAAAAGTCTGTATTTCAGCTGTTCCGTTTTCTGTTCAGTTTTCATGGGAGCTAGAAAATCAGAATTGAAAATGTATAGAAACCCACTTCCCACAAAATGCTCATTCAAGTGGCTTTCCGGTTTTCTCTATTTACACGTCTGCCTCTGAAAAGATGCAGAGACACAGACTTTCTGCTCCTCTTTTACACTTTTCCCATGTTTGCAGTTGGTCAAGTACTTCAGATTGATTTTTTTCCTCCATTGCATTGAGGCTGGGCTACTTAAAAAACGAAGGATAATCTCCTTTACGGTGGGGGGGTGAGGCCTAAGAGAACACCCCCACCCTGCCCCCCAAGGTCGCAGTTGGATTTCAAAGAACTTTTTTTATACAGAAAAAAGCCGAATGTTATGCAGGCTGATCTTTTGGGTCCTTGGGTTGGTTGTGGAATTCTTGCCTCCCACTGTTTCAAGCCTTTTCTCCCCCTGAAGGAGCCCCTGCCATAACTGCCAGGAACCCCCGAGCTTGGGCCCATTTGGAAATTGACCCAGACAAAACCGACTGGGGGCAAGGAACCTGCCGCATTTTGGAAATTAAACAGCTGTGTCTGGCGTTTGGGGTCTTCCCATGCACTCGTGGCTTGCTTAGTTTTTGGTTTCTCTTTTTTGTTTGCTTCTGTTTACATGGGCCTAAGTCAATAAAATATGCTCATTTGCAAGTCAATCCATGCTGTTTGCACGTGTGTTGCTGGGGCTATAATTCCCTGTACAAAATAGTGGAGGTTCTTGCAGCCCATGCTGAAGTGTTGTGGCCATTCTATCCAGAATTGACCCCCAAAGAAGAGAAAGTGGAATTTTATGTTCATTTTTATAAATTTAGTGCAAAAAATGTCTTGAGATGATCATAAAGTTTTCCATGACACTTAAATAAACCTTTCATGACAGCTGACATAAACATACATAAACACTTGTAAAGGCTTATTCCAACAGGTGTCATTTCACCTCAGGAAGCGTAATAACACATAACACTTGTTAGTCTACATTTAGGTTACATATAGTTTACATATACATATATGTATATACAGATGTCCACATTTATATTTCTAGATTGTATAGTGTACATTTTATAATGTACTGTTGATATAGTATTTTATTCTATTCCATTGTTTTCTTAATTTTTGTTGCTCTTAACTTTGTACTGTCCACTTTCTGCCATGACAAAGCAAATTCCCACTTTTGGGACTAATAAAGGTTTATCTTATCTCTTATCTCTCAGAATAATGGTTTTATCAGTGTCCATGTAGGTCTGTGTCAGTTGTCATGAAAGGCTTATGTTGGTGTCATACAACCTAATGAATACTACTTTCAGTTACCATATTTTTCCGTATTAATAAGAGAGGATAGAACTCATTTCATGAACTCTTTCCCCTTAACTGCCTCACATAATATATTCCCTGCTGTGATTGATTCTGTTGTCCATATAATGCATGGGCACATCCAGCAAGGAGAGAAGCGCAGTCAATGAGACACTGTGATGCAGCATGACAATTTGAAAAGACCAAACATTGCATGTATAAACAGCTTTAATTTCACACGCTGTGTTGTTTAGTAAGAGCATGAGTCATATTTTAGCTGCTTGTTAGGTAACTCTACCAGAGAACAGTGACACTGGCCCAGGTGTAGACAGTAAAATCATGGCATATATTGTCTTGATTCTGAAGTAGCCATGCAATTCCAATGCCATTGTAAACTCAGTATATGAAAGTAAAAATGAATGAATAAAAATTAACAACAAAAAGACGACTAGGTTTATACACTGGCTGTAAAGTGAAATAGATGCTCTCCCTAAATGGACAAATCATGAGGGTTAGTAGGAAGTAGTTTGGAGCGAATCCCTGAAATTATAATTTAAATGTATTTCACAGATAATTTCTTTAGTCATTAGTCATGTACCTGCCACTTATATGATATCTCACAGTAAGGAGAAACACACATACAGGATATGGTAACGCAAGTGTTTTTCATTAATGACAAATTCAGGCCATTAATGAATTTGTCATTAACTAATTTAGTATGATTCAACTGAATTCAATAAAATTCTGTACAATTCAAGTACAGTTCAGGTGAATTCAATAAAAGCATACAAAAAGCCTTAAGGGCTGGGGAAATATTTTGATAAAAGCACACTGCCTTCACTGCATGAACATTAAGAGAGATCTGCCTGAAATTTCACATTTCTAATAACAACATCAGCAGCGATTATAATAAGAAAAACAACAATTATGATGATAATAAGTAAATAAAATAAAACACAATGTCTAAAAACAATAAATAAAAATACCCTAACTGCAGTCAATTTATCTTAATGATTGATAAAGTATTATCTGTAATACATAAAAATATTAAATAAAAATAGCCTATTCATTTATCTGGATAATGCATAAGGTTTTGCTATTTTGCTTTTTTGACGTTTGTTTTCGTGCATGGGCAGCGTTTCAAATGCTTTTCTTCCACATGTGTTGCAGGTGTGTGTGTGTGTGTGTGTGTGTGTGTGTGTCCGCTCCGGTCTTCCCCCGTGGGCGGGGCTCGCGTTACGTCACCCCACGGCAAACCGATTAAACGTTTAGCGCGTTAGTTTGATCTTAAGAAAAAACTCAGTAATAAATATATTTTTAAAAGCCCAGAGGAAGAGCGGCATTGGATCGAGGGGCGCACAAGAAGGAACGTAAAGCCTGAGAAGGAAAGAGGAATAATTACGCAAAAGGTGATAATTAAAATTTAATTTTGCCTCCTTCACCTCGCGGCGTCCAGCCGACCGCTTTCCTCCTGTCACACGCTTCAGAATAGAAACCGCTGTCAGGTGCTGGACACGGGGCATGTTTCATGAAATGTAAAGCGGGCTTTCCACTCATTTGTAGCTTTCTGTGCTGTTAAATAAAGAGATAACTAAACTCGCGAGGCGTGCACTTGCAGCAGCACGGGCGAACTGAACACGAACCCAGGAGAGGCGAGTGATGAGACCTTAGATAACCTTCACCTAAAATTCGTCTGAATACACAAGGGGAGCTGCAAGAAGCCGTGTACCCGTTTCATACCACTAACACTGTATGGAGTTCGTCTTTTCATGGTACTGACTGTAAGTGCTGTACCTCAGGAGGTCACCTTGTTTTCACGCATAAACGAGCGTCTAATTTCTGAGGTCTTCTTGTATCTGTGGAGAAATCATGCTAAAACAATAACGTGCTTCTTCACCACTTTTTTCCTTACTGTTAGGATGAATGAAGGTGTTAGAAGAGACACGGTGATGTCAGCAACAGGAACAGAACTGATTTATCTTTAGCCACCTCGAAAAATACGAAAGAGACTAAACACCTATTTCCTTAAAACATCTAGTCTTTTTAGGCTGGTCGGTGAGGCGAGTAGCGGAAGAGTGACGAGTCCACTGCATATCGAGCCGTGTAGGTTACGTTCATACGTTGGTAATTCCTCTTCGTTTCTTATAACTGGGACAGAGAAAGAAAAATACGTACAAAACTAAGAAAATATTTTATTCTCAATCCGCATTTCACTATAAATACAAAGATGCCGTTTTCTCAGCATGCTGATATTAGCGACATTAGCACTCTCACGACCAGGGGTCCCAGGGCGTCCGGGCTACGTTTACGCACCACTGTACCTGACTGGTGACATAAAGTCGTGTTGCAAGTTTTAATTGCCATTATTTCCGCGCTGTTAGTGCTGCTTTTCTTTCGTTTTTGCGGCCATAGATTGTCGTTCAGTCTTGGAAAAAGACAAAAAGCATCGAACTGATCATATCTATCAATTAGTACGCGGTTTTAGTCTTACAGGCGTGAGGATGTTTTTCAGACTACTGGCGATTGTCCTCCTAATATTCCACACATGGCTGCTAAACACGGCGAAGTCCGAATATATTCAGCGATATAAGCGGAGTCTGGCTCAGAGGGCGGGCAGGTCTCAGGCCGACTTGGGACAGGAGCAGTGCGGCTCCGTGAGCCCGCGGCGGACGGTCAGATCGGCGACTCAACATCACCTACTAGCGACTATGGCGGGTCGGTACAACCGGCTGCCTGCCACTCATCAGAGGCCTGAGAGGTACTCCTTAGAGGGGTGCAGCCAGGATGGACCACAAAAACGGGATAAGTTAGAATTTAAGATTGACAAATGGAAGGGTGAAGGGAGACCAGGTCTAAGAGGCAAACCTCTGAGCTCTTCTGACCCCAGTTCTCCCACTAAACCCTCAGCCGTGGAAAAAGCCATTGTTTGGGATGGCAAAACATCAAACAAAAGAGTCCACAGGTCACCCCAGTGGAGAGGAAAGAGGAGTGGTTTGATAGGCAGCTCCTCTTTTGCCAGAAGGGTCACACGTAGTCCAGCAGAAATTCGTGGCAACGAAGAGCAACGTCCCGGTGATGAGGCATCTGAGCAGGACATCCGCAGTTCTGAGGGAAGCAAGGACTACTCTGCGGAGCAACAGAGTCAGGCTGGCCTAGGTGCCGAATTGTGGGGGGCAGGGGTCGGGGATATCCTTCCCAAGTGGATGACAGCTCTGTACTTCAACGGTCAGAAGGAGCAGCTGAAGATAAACCCCAAAGCCGGCGTGGAGCTGGCGTCCTCCAAGTTCACCTTGGAACTGTGGGTCAAGGCAGAGGGAGGTCAGAACAATCCAGCTATCATTGCAGGTTGGTATTTACATCGCAGTTTCAAAGTTGTTTAAAATGTGGTGTAGATGAGTTTTCCTTGAAACTACAGTCAAAGGGTGGATCCTGTAAATAGTGTTTAAGTGGTATGTTTTGAAGAATCAAGGCCTTTACCAAAAACTTGACAGTATAATGTTATTGTGACAAATCTCAATATGTCGTTTGGATCATACTGTGAGATTGTCAGTATTTTAAGAACATTGAGCCACTGCAGGCATGATTTCAAAAATAGCATAAATAGTCCTCTTTAACTGGATTTATTGCAGTGCAGTTTGGGAAATGGTATTAGCATTTGGGAATGTGGCATACTGACTCTTTTTGTGTGTTTCATCTCATCAGATGTGCTTTAATATATTACAATCACCCACTTCTACTTTTAAGTGTCTATTGGTTTTGAGGGAGGCCTTTATGTTGAACAAACTAGCTAGCCCTCAGTCTTGTCATTTTAAACATCATGAAATAAAAGAAATAAAAAAATCATTCGGATGTAACCTGCCACATCGCATGCCCTCTGTGATGAATCACTCTGGAGCTGGTTCCTGGAGGCCAATATATTGCTGGATAACAAAGTGATTGAAGGAAATCTAGCACTTATAATGTGCAAATAACAAGGGAGGCTCTGGATGGTGTGCTCCAGGATCCTGTGGCCGTCACCTGTTCTGAGTGTCTTTGACATTTTCCTCAGTTTCCTAAAGTAGCAGGCACTCTCCCAGAAAGTTTTGGGGTTTGATTTATGGGGTGTGTATGCTTTTGGTGACATCTAGCTGCTGTCCAGCACCATTCAGAATCACTTGATTTATTTGAAGCATTCGTTTTCGGTGCTTAATTTTGCATAAATAAATAAATAAATACATAAATACGTACATACATACAGACATAAGCAAGCAAATAAATAAAAAAATGTAAAATAAATAAATAAATAAAGTCCTTTTGAAACATAGCCCAGGAACAGCAGAATGTGATGGAGTCCTTTAGGGAGCATTTATAATCAGGTAAAAGAGCATTTGCTATGGCTGCCGAAGAGGTTCAATGTGGAAAAGATTATATCTGGAAGAGCTTCTGAAAGGAAAGGAAGGAGAAGGCCAGCATTCAGTGGCTGTAGCCAGTGTTCTATGGTTGCTGTTGGCTGAGGAGATGCCAGTGAAAATGTTTTGGAAAAGAACACAACATTTAGCCACATACTGACAAATGCTTGCATCTATTAGTAAGTCCCATCCCCATATATAAAGGGGAATTCATTTTTTTCTAAATTTAAGTATAATTCAGTTGTTTTCGAGACCATTTAAAGGGACTAAACATGCCTTTGATGATCTCTAATGCCGTGATTGCATCAGTGACAGAGCGATCAGCTGTCATTCACTTTCAATGGGAAGTGGCGATGTACAGCGACAAGTGACCATTACGTGACCATTACGGAGCAAAAAGATGCCAGGAGTCTTTTTCACACCAATATTGAGTGCTGCAACACAGTGACTACCAGTAGAACTGTAGGCAGAGTGTAATTTGTTTCAGTGTTGCGGAAACAAATTATCTAGCCTTTTGGACCCCTGTACAACTTCTGTCCATCTTTTGCCATGTGTTTGTTGTAATTGTTTGACTTTCTTATGGTAAGTATTTTTATCAGATACTGTATACACAGGACATCCACTTAATTAGAGACCTCTACCTCCACTTTGTTGGTGTACAGAAGTCTGAAGTCCACCTGTTGATGCAAAATCAGTGATCAGCTATTCCTGGCTGCAAAATCAGCTATTTCTGGCTGCATAGTTTTGGGAAACACACTACTCTCATCCTATCAATGACACGATGTGTGCTGGATAGTGTGCGTGGCCCTGGTATGAGTCTAACATGCTAGTGTCACTACTGTTTTATAAAAAGGTCCACCACCCAAATAATATCAACATGGGGACAGAGGTATACAATTTGAACTCATTTTAATTATTTCAGAAATATTTCATAATGATTATTTTGTAAAGTCTACTTCATGTGTCTGATGTTTAAAAAAGGTTTTTGTTTTTTTGCCGTCACCTTGGAGTTTTTCTTGGAGTCCGGACAGATTGAGGTACTACTGTTTTTATCCAATACTTTTTATTTATGTAGTACAGGTCTGTTTATGAAAACAGTAGTTCCAGTATTATGACAAACATATTTTATAGATGAATAACAGTAAAGTATGCATTTAATGTACAGTTTATATAAACTTGACATTGCTTATATATTTCCATATAGTAAACTGTGAGATTAACATATACACAAAGACACATATGTAGAAGATTACACTGCAAACCCATGGATTGTGAGTGAATGAAATGTTTCAGCTTGTGTCTGACTTGAGTCCCTTGGGATAATTTATTTAAAATTGCCCATTTTCTTTTTCCAGTATCCGGGGAGTAATACATCTGTGTGTACATGAGCGTGCATGCATATGTGGGGAGGGTGAAGGGGTTCCCTGACCTTTCTCTGTCCTTCTTTGGGAACATCTGGCAGCCAGATGTGACTGATCTGTTTAAAAAGCAGCTGGGAATACCAGTGGCTTTGTTCCACGGAATTGACTTAAACTCCTCAACTTATTTGGATAATTCCAGTTACAAAAGCATGTCAACCTGATAAATCTTTATGTATGCCAATTCATTGTGTTTCTGCTACTCTTATTAAAAGGTGTGTTTGACCACTGCTCCCACACACACAGTGAGAGAGGGTGGTCTGTTGGAGTCCGGACAGTCGAACCCACGGGAAGACAAGATGGCAGGTTTTTCTTTGCCCTCCGCACAGACCGTGCGCTCAAATCCACAACTCTCACCGGGCACCAGCACTACCAACCCAGCATGTGGACTCATGTAGTTGCCAGGTATGATGGCCGCCGGATGGCATTGTTCATAGATGGCACAAAAGTTGCAGAGAGTAGACAGCAGTCAGGGGACTTATACAGCCCCTTTATGAAGAACTGTCGCGTATTTTTGCTGGGAGGGGACTTGTCAAGCACAGGCCACGGCTTTCGGGGTTATGTAGGAGGCATCGTTCTATGGAATCATGCACGGACTCAGGACGAACTGTTTAAATCCTTCTTTAAACACTCTGAGCACCAGCACCCCCTCCTGGCTTTGTGGGCTGACTTTTCTGAGGTGAAGCAGCAGTGGATGCCATACAAGGATGGCCACCATCCAACCATTGTGGCTTTGCCTGCCCCGGAGAGGAAACTGGTGTCCTCTTTCCTGCCTCCACCTTGCGGGGTTACCTCTTGCGACAATCCAGACATTGTCCTCAGCTACAACCAGCACTGGCAGCTGCGGACTAACAAGCGGCTGCGCTACCGCTTAGTGAACATTTGTGCGGATGACGGCAGCCACCCCACTATCTCTCAACAACAGATCCAGCAGCAGCACCAGGCCTTGGAGGAGGCTTTCCGACCGCACAACCTGACGCTGGAGCTGCGTGTGCTCACAGTACACAACTCCTCGCTGCGGCGCCGCTTCATCCTCAGTAACTGCCATGTTACCAAAGTGGGCAACCGGCACTGCGACCCAGAGTGTGACCACCCGTTAACAGGTCACGATGGAGGAGACTGCTTGCGTTTAGGAACCTGCTACAATTGGATGAGGGGTGATGGCATCTGCAATCCTGAGTGTAATGGTATCCACTATGACTATGATGATGGAGATTGCTGTGATCCACAGGTCACCGAGGTCACAAGGAATTGCTTTGATCCAGAGTCTCCTGAGAGGTGAGTTTGTTGCGGTAATGTGCTGTCATTACTGTAGTCCAGAGGTGAGAAATTTGTGCACAGTGCAGTTTTATAATTTATAATTTCCCTGCTCAGACACACCACGATTTAATTCAGTAGTTAATTTCTAATTTTATTAAGATGGAAAATCACCACAATGTGCTGGACACTTGCTGTCCAGGACCAAAATGTGAACATCCCTGTCCAGAATGCTCGTACACCACACATAAAAGTGGACAGACAATAAATCTGACATTAACACATTTATGCAGTTAATTAATTTGTTAGAAGGTAAAAAGTTTAAAAGGAAAAAAACCCTTTAAGGAACCCAGTGAGAGACTGCATCGTAATAGTGTAAAAGGAAACTATGAAGGAAGTTTACAACCCTCCATGTGGACCTGTAAATGTTTAGCACAACAAGTAAAGCAAAGTGATGTGCCTATTAGGTGTTCTCTTTGATGTGGAAAGAGGCCAAAATATATCCTTAATATGGCTGAACAACAAAACCAGAAGTCTTAGCTCTATTCAGTGTGACAGGCAGGCTGATTTAGACAGCATACAGCACTATTTTTTCAAGAGAGCACATGTAGGTAAAATGCTTAAGCTGTTATGTGTAAGAAAAAAGCTTTATCAGAGCTTATTCAGTCTTATATCAATATTTACAGTAGTAACAGTAGAAAAAAACTGTTGCAATTCACAGTTTTGCCTAAAATTACCTAAAGTTTGTAATGTTATTCAAAAGCCCAGGATCCATTTAATGGCAGTTGCACTGCAGAATGTGATTTATCAATAAACACAAGTTAGTAGGTACTCAGACTGCATTTAGCCTTGTCTCTAGAATATGGACCCTTATAGAGCACATTTCTGACAAGGCTGGAACAGTGCGTTGGCAAAGAGAATCAATGCAGGGATGACATTTTGATGGCAATGGTATAGTGTGCTTTTTTTGCACAGATCTGCGATTTTACTGTCGTGCTGAGTGAGTTATGATCCAGGATTTTCGCAGCTGGGCTGCACAGTGCGACCTCGTGCCAGTGGCTGTCACTACACAAATTTGTTGTTCAAGGAGAGAGAAAGAGCATATGGGGAACCACCAGGTGCATTTTGGCAAACACTAGACATGGAACAAGAAGAAAGCAAGGGTTTTTTCATCTGGATATTTAAGCCATGAGAACTGAACAGCCTGACAACTCTTCAGATCGTGTTTCCAGTTATTAACATTGATAGATGGGGCAATTTCCATTGATTGATTAGGTCTTGATTTCAGTATTCATGCTGGTCCAAGGTACATTTAGCAAGCCATTTCTAGATTGCAGCCGTCATGACCTGTACCTTGAATTGCATCAGTATCAATTTACTAACAGTATCATGTAATACATCATGTCCACCTTGCAGGAGACTTCTATATTTCTATAACAACAAAAATGTTTCTTTTATCTCTCACTTATATCGCTGAAATAGCATTAATGGCTTGACATGAATTCTTGTATGGTAGCTATTTTAGCTATTCTATAATTTTAAGTTGGTTATGATAGCATTTTGTTAACTCCCTACTTGTTGTTCTTCATTTGTTGTCTTTGTATCATTTGTGGCTTTCCATGATCAGTTGTAGAGGGGTCAAAGGCAGGGATAAAGTATTCCATTTTGTGTTGTTTGTGCACAAAAACCAACAGTCTGGGATTGAATTCTGTTTGAAATAAACAAAATTGGTCAAACTTAAGTGCTCATATATTCATACAACATAATTATGATATGTTCATTGTTGCATACTAGGATTTTAAAAGCCAAAAAACATCCATATTAATCAAATACATTTAGTGTGCAGACCAAAAGTTCCCCAAACTGACACTGATCTTTATTTGTCCAGACTGACTTTTTACATTCAATCATTATAGTCAATCAAGAAATTGAAGAGTTTTCATCTAGTTTTTCATTTTGTATGTACTAGATAAAAGATAAGTGTGAAAGAGGTAAGGTATTGGCACTTCAACAAAGCTCTAACAACAAAGCCTGCATGTGTGTACCATAATTCTTCTTTCTTTTTCTCTCTTTTCTCGCCTCTGTCCCACTTATTTGCTATTTGTTACTGCACTCTTCAGCACAGGCAAATGTAGAACTTTGGAAGAATGGTGTAGAATGGTTTCTTTTCATGCTCTTAGGGAATTTTATAGCATAAATCAATTAACATCTGCCATGTTTTTAAGACATATCAATTCTTTAAACACACTCAAAGGAATAAGGGGTAAGGGGCAGCTTCCAGAATGAGGATGTACACATGTGTCGTACACAGAATACTTTTTTGATGTACCATGTGATGTACTGCGAAAGAATGTAAAGCATGCTAATGTGAAGAATCAGTACAGTATAATCTACATTTATCATTTGCACACTCTATAGTTCCAGTAACAGTTTTCATATGTCATTTCATATGTCAAAATGTTTGGTGACAGTTCATCTGTCCTGAAATCTTATCCTTACATCTCTTACTTGCGCACCAAGAGGAGGACCAAATAAGCACGAAAAGAAAACGGGAGCACACTTCAAAATATAAGTCCATGGAAGTAACTAATGACCGTCATCTTAACAGCTTTAAGGCCCTCTTAACCTATGACTGCTCTTTGACGTAGCGACCTTTTAAATGCCCTGTTCTCAAATGGACAGGACGTCTTTGGCTCGTCTTGGCATAACGGTGCCCATAACATAACCTTAAAGAGAAGGAGGCAAGACAGTTGTTTTGTTTTTTAGAAACAGACAATGCTGCAGTACATATACAACCAATAGGAAGAGAGTGGAGATTACATGGTGCATCATTCCCCTGGGGTAGCGTAAACAATCGCAAGAATGTACACAATCAGCCACAACATTTAAACCACTGACAGGTGAACAACATTCATTATGTTATTACAGTCGTGCCTGTCAACAGGTGAGGTATGTTAGGCAACAAGTGAACTATTAGCTTATGGAAAATAGGCAATGGGTAAGGATCAAAGAAACTTTGAAAAGAGCTAAATTGTTATGGCTCAGATTGGGTCAGAGCATCTCCTAAACAGCAGGCCTTGTGGGGTACTCCTGGTGTGCAGTGGTTAGGACTTAACAAAAGAGCTCCACGGAATGACAAGTGGTGAACCACTGACAGTGTCACGAATGCCTAAGGCTCACTGACTGGACAAATGAGTCTAATCCATCGAAGCCCCACCTCACCACTTAAATGGCTGAAAGGATCTGCTGCTAACTTCTTGGTGCCACATACCACATTACACTTTCATTACACTTTTGTAGAGTTATGGCTGATCAGTGAATGATTATTTTATGTTATTATATATGTTTTATATATGCATATGAACATAGTGTTAATGTTATATAATTACACGAATAAAGAAAAAACTGGCAAGAACTATTGTGGAGTACAGTTAAATCACAGTGATTAGAAACATTTTAATTGAGACAGTTATTTTTCACTTCTTTCTTCTAAGTATTTTAACAGGGCTCTTAAAAAAGTTATATTTGATTGCATAAAATACTTTTACTATAGTCAAACAAAATCATTATAATAGGCTAAACTGAAGTATGATGCTTTTGCAGTTAAGTAGTAACAAGTAGCAGTCACTACTAATGTGGCTTGCTAGTACACAATCCTTATTACATTTGTGACATTTTTTATTATTCTGAAGGAAACTTGGAAGAACTTTAATGATAGCAATGCTTGATGTGATCTCAGTGTTGTGCGTTTCCCCAATACTGGAACAGTGAGTGACAGCTTCTCTTATGTTAAATCTCTGCTAAGACTACTCTGAGGTAGTCTGAAATTTTACTACAAACATCAGCTGTCAGATGATGTAGCAGAAGTGCCATTTGACATTCTCCTCTAAGCATGTAAGTGTTGCATTAGCAGCAGTTTGAAAGGATATGTAGCTGTCTTTATGTGTCTTGGAAGAGAGTCGTCCTAAACTACGTCCTAAACTTTGCCCTACAGTATTGGTAGCATTATGTGCTGCTAGAGAGTAGGAAATGACAATCAGAAAGATAAAGTAAGAAACGCTGAAAAGACCACGCAATGATCTTGCTACCTCAAAACACATTCATACTTTTTTACTGATTGGTTTGAGTTGATAAATGCAGTATCTGAGCTTGTTTGCTGTTGTGTGGTGAATGGTGTTTTTTGCTATGTTGAAGGTTGTAAAAAGTGTTGTGATTGCAAATGAATGCGTTCACACGTTTGAGATATTGCAAGGTGTGTTTTTTGTCTCTTTCAGTAATGTTTTTCACCTTGATGTAAAAGTGATTTATTTTTGGTGGTAGTGGTTCCCCATGTGTAGAATCTTCATCATTCTTCATCAGTCTGCATTATTACAGTGGAGGGAGCCCACAGTAAAAAGTATCATCAGTGAAAATTACTGTTTTAATATTATTTGGCAACAGCATCATCCTTGTGCCCTTTTTTACTGGTGGCTTCATTTTTTACTCATTTGTATTTCTGTAAAGTTGCTTCTGGACAGTGTTTGGTGTAAAAAATGCTGTACTGATAAACCTGGATGGAACTGAGGGTTTGTTAGCAAACTTAGATAGGGTGGCACTATTGATATTTGAGGACAGGGTTTTTACATAGATTGCTGAATGTGAATGTGTAATGCAGTGACCTGGCTTTTCTCTTGAGCATGCTGAAGGGTTGAAAAGATTGAAAACATTAATTCTTAGTCCAGAACATACTTTTTTGTAAGTAATGCCTACAAATGTAAAATGTTAAATCATTCGAAAAAAAAAAAATGTATTGGCACCATATGAGAGATTTAGGGGCCTGGATCATTCCAGTTAAGTGTCTTAATGTTTGCTCACTTAAGTCTGAATGTAAGAAGGACTGCACTCAATCCAGTCAAAGATGGAGTGGGTCCAAGAAACAGTAAGTGTTTCGGCTAATAGGACAGACTCTTTGTCATTTTACAAAGGACCATTACGGCCAAGACCTTTTCAAAGCTTCTGGCCAGTGATAGAAGGTGCAAAAGCTTTCTGGCTATGAAAGCAAATAGAAAAAATAACGATAAGTGACATATGTTTTTATATAAAACAAGTTAGTGTCACACTTCCAAGCTCCTCCATGGTAATTTATTGCAGCAGGGAGTGGAAGAAGAAAGCTACTGTGGCTTCATGTATCCCCATCAATTTAATCAAATAGGTTATATATGAACGCAGTCTGGACAGCATGGGAGAGTGTTGTTTTTTTTTATAATAGTAAGTAACCATTATAAAATAACTGTCAGATAAATAAAATGGTAAAATTGGTGACCTGACTGAAAAAAGTTTGTTGGTTGGTTTGATGAAGTAGAATAATGCACTTTTTATTCTTTTGTTCCTTTCTTTGATATTTATCTGAAGTTTATGCATGTAATAAATGACAATCCTTTTATTATTCCACAGTTTCTGTGGAATTCAGTAATTAGGGCTGCAATTATCGAATATTTTTGGAATCGAGTATTCTGCACTCCGTGCGGCATTACTCCGTGGGGCAAGCACTCAGACGTACCAAGCTCCATGGGCTGATTGGGGGGCCCAACTGCCCTGCTGTGGGGGCTCTACAGCCGGAGTCGGGGGGTGAGCTATCTTCCCCTAAGGCACATGGACTGGCTAGCAGCACAACTGACTCTCGTTTCATATCCCCTATTAAAGTGCGGATCCGCTCCTCTAACTCTGAAACCTTCTCCGTAAGATACATAACTAATGTACACTTCATGCAAGTAAAATTTACGCTAGTGCTAGTGACGGAGAGAGGGGCTGGGCTGAACTAAACATGCCGCACTCCGTGCAGAGAAGGCGGTCACCAAACTCCAGAATGAAACTTACAGTTTATCGGATCAGTTGTCTCTCATCTGTGAGCTGATGACGTTGTAGACTGATGGAAATACTTTAACAATCGTCCAAAACGTTAAGTTAACTCACTAGTAAGTTATAATTAGTGACTAAAAACAGTACAAACACACTAAGATGCTGAGCAGCACCGGCAGCTACATTGCACTAGGTTGTGCGCCTTATGCTTTGTTAAATGGTCCCACACTTGAGACATTTTCTGCCTTTTACGCACACCGGATCTTCATTTTCAGCCATTTCCACAGACAGCAAAAATAAACGCGCCGTCTTAAATCTTTGAAACGCGCGTCAGTTACAACAGTCCGTGTGAATACCGGAGCTGCGCAGTAGTCTACAAAGCGGGAGTGATACGATAGCAGAGTCATTTTAAATAGATGGACTTTGGTGACATAAATTAAACGAAGCCTCGAGACAAGGATTTTGATCATTTTTTGTAATCGAATTTTTCGAGATACTCGAATAATTGTTTCAGCCCTATCAGTCATTGATATAAACAAATTGGGTAGTTTGATGACTGCGATCTACATCTTAATGATTATATGTTGCAATTTCCCTGTGACCATCAATCACTGTGACATGAAACAGTTTATTCCTGAGGTACTATTAGGCTGTCCTTTTCCTTGTTCCCTGTATTTGCATTTTCCTTCTTAAATATGTTGTACAGGGTGGGCCATTTATATGGATACACCTTAATAAAATGGGAATGGTTGGTGATATCAACTTCCTGTTTGTGGCACATTAGTATATGGGAGGGGGAAAACTTTTCAAGATGGGTGGTGACCATGGCAGCCATTTTGAAGTTGGCCATTTTGGATCCAACTTTTGTTTTTTCAATGGGAAGAGGGTCATGTGACACATCAAGAAAAACAATGGTGTGCTTGGTTTTAACGTAACTTTATTCTTTCATGAGTTATTTACAAGTTTCTCTTTGTTTA
>JBBPCX010000011.1:18093406-18122298 GCA_037974365.1 Hydrocynus forskahlii
ATACATATATATATTTTTTTTTTTGTTTGGTTTTTTTGGTGTTTTTTTTGGATGTTACAATGTTAACGAATGTATAAGAAGTTATAATATTAGAAAGTAACACAACTCTGTGTGTGTCTGTGTGTGTGTAGGTGCCCCTGATGTGCACCATCCATGTGAGCCTAGCATGCGTTCCTGGAGCCCAGAGTTCAGTCTCTATGAGGCCAATATGACCTCTCCATGTCCACAGACTGAAGGATGTGTCCTTCAGCTCTACTTCCAGCACCCTGTGGTTCCAGATTCTCTAACTGTGTGGATTACCTACATCTCCACTTGTGAGTTCTGCACCTAGTGGACTAAATAATCATATCCATATTTTTAGGTTATAATTTTCTCACTGTTGGAAATGCCACTAGTCCTTTACATTATGCAAACATGTGTTTGTTCTGTTCTATCCTGTACTGGTGTCCTATCAAACACCGACAGATTGTTATATTATATGGGTCAATTATGTAGGACAAGTCTACATTATCTTTGGAGAATTTTTTTTATTGCACATTCCTCACACTGCCCACAGACAGCCAGGCTATATCCAATCTGGAGTTCATCTTGGAGACAGACGAGATTGTTCATGCTGGCCCTCAGCAGGCCTTCTGTGACGTGCCTCTGACTGTGCGGGTCAACGCCAAAAAGAAAGTGAAAGCCATCAAAATCCACACCTTTGACAAGAAGCTGGAGATTGATGCAGCTTTGCTCACTTCACAGCACAATAACCCCCTTTGCTCTAGCTGCCAGACGCTTTTGTACCATGTACTCCGAGAGCCACCCATCAGAGAGGATTGGGGCCCGGTTATACTCAAGCAAACTACATATACTGACAGGTATGAGCCTTGTGTAAAATATTGATATGTTCACTTACACATATAATGCACTATTTTTCATGAGGCAAGACTTATACGTAGAATTATTAGGGCACAACCAATAAGATTTTATGAAATATCAATATAACAACAAAACCCCCATATGGCTCATATCATGGATTTTACTCAACATTTACCTCACCTTTTTACGTGTTTGTATTTATTTAAAATGTAGGAGCACTGCAGAAGAAATTAGTCACTGATTTCTGAGAGGGCAAAAATGTATGTTTGTTTCTGTTTCTGTCAGTTGACTTTTTAGCTTTCATAATTGCTTAATTTGTATATATTGACATAACTGAATACTAGTAAGCTGTTCAGCTGGCTTCAGAGTATTTTATTGCTCTGGAGTGGAAAATAAGATCATTCATATAACACTAGAATATGAGTAACAGGTGTTGTATCCTATTTTTATTATTATTCGTTAATGTCACCTAATGTGCAAATTAATGAATCTCCTAGTGCGTCTCAGTTTGCGTCTCATTTTCTCCTGCTTGTTTGAGTATGAAGATGTCAAGAGGGTCCTGGTTTATTTCTCCTCAAGTGCATGCAATAGGTCAAAATGTTCAGGCAAAGTCTGTTTCATCTCCAGAAAAAGTTCCTTCCACCAGCCCTATAAGTGCAAAAAGATGGAAAAACCAAAGGGAATAGAGTTATGCAAACGGGGAAAGGAGGGAGCAAGGATGAGAGTGATAGAAAGGGAGAGATAATGTTAGAGAGTACGAGAGACAGAGACACTGGAATATAAACCAAATGTGAATATTTTACCAGTAGACACCTGAGGCTGTTTGGGAGATACTTCATATGTCTCTTCTCTCTTTCTCAGAAGATAAGGGGACCTGTCATTGGGCCAGGGCGATTTAAGATTCTGTATTTATCACATGCATAGTCATACAAGTACAATAGACAGAGAGAGACGCTTTCTCTGCATCTAACCCATTCATGGCTGCCACCAATGAGGTGCCCAGGGAGCAATGTGTGGGGACGGTACCTTGCTCAAAGGTACCTCAGCTGTGGCACTAGCAGTTGGGATTTGAAACCCCAACCTTCTGATTGCAGGGCCAACGCCCTAACCACTAGGCCATCCAGCTGCCCCTCAGTGGTGTGGCGGAGAAAGAAACATGGAAAGAAAACGATAGGACAGTTGGCTTCTGGCTGGGGTCTTGGGCTGCACTGCCACCAAGAGGTCTACAATAAAAACAGAAGTGCTGTTATTCCCCGGGTCCATTTTAATAACCATCCATGAAAAAGGCAATTTTGCTTGCGTGACACATGTAGATGTATTCTGTCTTCTTATCCAAACAGAGGCTTACAAATGACTAAAGTGACACTTATGTTTGTACTGTAGTGTAGGCAGTCATCAGCCTGAGGTATCTGGTTCCTAGCGTATAACTGCTTCTTCCAGCATGCAGTTAGAAATAGCTTCACTCTTATCAGTGACACAGAATCCTGTTGGGCATGAGAGACATCGTCCCGCTTGCCCTCTCTGGCCCTGGATGTGATACATAATTAATGATAGCAATTTGTTTAGGGGTAATCGGAGCATACATAGAGAGAAGATGATGTGCTGTGTGCACAGGCATTCTATACTACCGGCCGGAAAAGCAGCTGAAATCAAACAAGACTACTTTTATGGGCCCGGTGTCCTTAAACAAGGTTATATACCCGATCCGAGTATTACACCATGATACCTATGCTATCATGGAGCCGATTCTATTTGGATTAAATTACATTAGGAATTGCTACCTATCATAAAATGTTGTGGAAGTACAGAGCATCAGAACATAGCTACATATAACCTTGCAGGAGTGTAAAACTGAATTTATCTATTTTTATGTCATTAACTTTTGCTCAGGCTATTTTTAAATACAAAATATATTTAAAGAAAGCCAGGATGTATATCACCACCATGTTAATAAGATAAGATAAGATAAACCTTTATTAGTCCCACAAGTGGAAAATTCATTATTCCCTCTTGTCATGTTTTTGTGTGAGGTTACTTTTCAAAAATCATTTTTAATCATACCACAATCAAATTAAAACATTCTGAAATCTAAGATTTTAATATGTATTGAATCATTTCCTAAAGAATTATTGTGAAGCTATCACCAGCAACTAATTATTTGTGTTTCCTAATTCTCACTTATGCTGACATGAAATGTGCCTGTATGTTTCTGTGTGCATTTATGTGTGTGTGGTTGTCCTGAATTACTTACAGTGATGTACAGAAAGGAGAGAAATACAAGTACAAGATCCAGGTGAAGGCAGACGGTTTGCTAAGTGAACTCTCTCCTGCCCTGATCTACACCCATGGAGAGCATTATTGTGGAGACAGCCAACTACAGCGGTATACTCACACTGACTTATAATGACAGTCATGTCCCTTTAGCAAACAAGATTTTTAAAGAACAAAGACGTCTACATGACCTATGCTTACCACACAAATGTGTTCTTCTGAAGCAACTGTTGCGAGGTTGGACAGAACACAAGCAAAAATTCCTTTTTCCTCAATAAATTGATGTGGGAGTTCTATATATAAGTTCTGTTTTTTCTGTTGAAGTGTGACACTGTTGACCTGGGTTAAGTTGTTATGAGTGTTTACACCTACATAATGTTATTAGAAATGATCACAATCCAAAGAGGTGCACTGTAACCTCTTGTTAGACTAAATTACATTTTGGCAATGTTCTGTAAAACTTGTCCAACCTCCCAACAGCTGGTGCAAAATAGTACTTGTAGGTGGAGCATGGTCAACTCTGAAACTTCAAACTTTGTAACTAAATTGAATCAATTGTCTTTTAGCATGGATGTCACCATCCTGTTCTGCACTCTGCTTAACTGGAGACTTTTCTTCTAACATATACATAGCGATCTAGTTCAGTTCAGTTTCTTCAGTCACAACACTGTGGTCTGTTGGGCTGGCCCAAATAACACTTTACAGACATTTAATATTTGTTGTTATTTCCAAATGAGTACCTTTAACATAATTAACCTTAATTTTAAGTATTTTTGTTGCTGCAGTAAAACATGTATCCAGTAGGTAGCAACAATGTATTAATATTCATTTGAAACCTAGCTGCAAATGCTTTGATTGTTCTCATTCAAAAGTTTTTTTATTAGCCATTTAGAGGTATGTATAACGTTATCATTTATTTATCACCACCAGAGTGTTATTTATTTGCTTTTGTTTATTTTACTTGCCTTATTTGCTGTTTTCTTTATCATGGAAGCAGCAGAGATGGAGCCAGGCAAGCTGGCTTGAACTCATTCATAGCTTGCTTTGAACTCATTCATGGCCTGTCTGAACATAAGGAGGACGAGTGGTGTTCCCCCCAACTCACCAAACAAACGTTATTTCCATTAAATAACAATCACTGTCCTTATTAAAGACCTTCACTGATGAAATGTGTTTTAGTTTAACTTGTGTTAGTTTGAAAAGGTTGCAAATACCAAGTATAGAATTAAATACCTGCAGAATGAAGGAATACTCAAGTATTCAAATTATTTGGGTCAGCACTATTGGTCAGCAGTAATTGCTGTATGTTCTTTAAAAGTGTGCCTGGGTGTGCATGTGTGTGCTGTTTCAAGTAGGTAGCATTTTTGTGTGCGTAATGTTTTCAGCAGGGTAACCCTTGGCCTCCTCCTCTCTCTCTCCCAAAGGAATGAGGAGTGTGATGACGGAAATCTGTTGGACGGAGATGGCTGCTCCAAAAAATGCCGTATAGAGTCAGGATTCAACTGTGCTGGTGAGTCATGCTCGACACACACTCACGCTGTCCATTCAGGAGCTCTCTGCTACCACCGGCTACAGAAGCCATAAAGACCTGGGGCACATCAGTGATAGAGGGACCAAATAATGATTTCCAGCTTTCATGACAGAAGTCCATGAGCAGCCTCAGTTTGCCTTGTGCAGACACCCTCTTGAGGCTTGCGTCACTATGATATGTTTAGAACTGAAGAGGTCTTCGATAGATTAAGTTTTCACAAGGCCCTCCTGTATAGACCTGTATTTCTCTGATCTAGAAGCATTAGGAAAACTGAGAAAGTTATAATGAAAGCACACCTGCCTTTAATTTTGGATGCTTGCTAGGAGTGGATTTCCATACTCGTAAAGTTGCTCAGGATATGTATTAGATTAAAGCAACTGTTTATGGGTCAGTTTCCCTGACAGGGATTAAGCCTAGTCTTGGACTGCCCTTTTCTTTTCAATGGAAAATCTCTATTCACAGCACGACGTAATGCAGGACTAGGCTTAATCCCTGTCCGAGAAACCCACCTATACGTTTAGGTCTGACTTTTTCCTTAGAATTTAATCCTCACTCATTTGCAAGAAATAAGTATTGATAATTTGTTATGCAGATAGATTAGTATATGACATGTGTCTGTAGAACTGATTGGTATTTTACAGGATGCAGTTGTTTTGAATTGCAGCACCTAGTTTGAAATTATGTATACTGTGAAAGTATTTTGTTATTTCTGCCCAGTGCTGAAAAGTTAATGAGTATAAAGAATTCGAAAGTATTTTTTGAAACAGTAGGGAAAGGAGAGTCCACTGAGACAGCTTGTATTGTTCCCATGACTGAAAGCACTACATTTGCTATGAGCGAGAAAAATGAACAGCAGAGGAAAGAAAAAAGAAAGAATTGGCAAAATAAATGAATATCCAAGGAAGACTAAAATCCTAATATAGGAGCTGACTCATGTTCAATTAAATTTGCCAGCAGATTTAGAGGGTTTTGAAGTAGTCTTGTGATCTCTGTGCGTTTATGGTCATCAGAAACAGCTTGGTAGGATCAAGTTTCTCTATAACTACTTCATCACTACGGCATCTCCACAGTATCTCCTCAAGTATTTTAAGCAAAGATGGAAAAAATATAATACAAGCAAAAAACCCCAAACCCCACCCCCACCCCACCCCACCCCATAGCCGCATATGCTGTGGGGCCTTTGTTGCTGATGTGTTTTTCATTTGGCACTGAAATCCATTAAGACACTCTGCCTTTGATGAGTGATGCCTATTCACCTCATCAGTGACTCATTGTTCTCATACCTTGAAACGGCTGAATACCAGCAAGCTCGGATGGCTCACTGCTAAGGAATACACTTCTTACCCCCTTTGGACTGCTGTCACACCTCTGCCTTATTAATGCAATTGAGCCACTGTGCTCTTATCCTGTAGTGTCACCGCTAAGCTTTTTTTTCAAAAGCTTGACAGTTTATTTTACCTGCTGTTTTATTTCAGGAGCTCTTGTTGAGAGTAAATGACTGGTTTGGTGTTAATTGGCTTACTTTCTTTCTCAGGTCAGCCCAGCCATTGCTACATTTATGAAGGTGATGGAGTGTGTGAAGAGTTTGAGAGGGCTTCTAGCATTCTGGACTGTGGCTTCTTCACCCCAGAGGGTTTCATTGACCAGTGGGCTTTCAGTGCCTCTGCTTCTCATCAGGACCAGGGCTGTCCTGCGCTGGCTGTCACAGGGATGCCTGATCTCAGTCAGGTGCTATACAACAGCATACGATTCACTGTTCCCAATAGTTATTCCCTGTATACCCACAATATACCCTCTGTTATACTCTTTGTCTTGTCTCCTGTCATTTTAGCATTTTCCTGCTCATATCCTATTGTATTCAGTCGTGGGTTATGAAATAACATACTTGTTGAATCAGATATATTACACTAGGGAAACAGGAAAGAGATGTACTCCAGGACTGGGGTCGGGAACTGCTGGGAACCAGTATCTGCATGTAGACATTTGGTGTTTGCCAAAGATTATTTCCAAAAAATACATTACATTTTTAGACAGCTAGCATATATTAATTTAGTAAATATGTTACCTAAAAATGGTTACAAATCCTTGTGAGCGCCTGTTTTTTTGTTTGATAGATGTGCCGGTCTCAGTATGTAGAGATAAACGACGCCCTGAGACGAGATGCATGGATTCCCTGCACCGCTCAGTCACATCTCAACAACTACTATGGACAAAGCCAGCCCGTGTGGCTAAGGGTATGTACTGGAATTGAAAGAGGATTTGGAAGAGTTAGAGAAAACAGAGAGCTTAAGGGACCTTGTGGTAGTGGTAGTGTGTCTTATCGTCTTGTTTGTTTTTGTAAGGTTGGATTTGAGAGGCCTGGAGTAGCAGCATCTGTCCTGATCTATTTGGCCTATGATGGAGGACTGCATGCAGACCACTGCAAGAAAACAGTGTCTGTACAACTCTGTGACACCAGTGGCAAAAACCATACACTCGGTAGAGACCATACAGATCAAAATGACTTTGGTACATCTAAATTTTGTTAAAGATGTACCAAAGATGTTATATTCATGTTTAAAGTTGTTCTAACAGGTAAAATATTTCAATTTAAAATAAGTATTTTATTGAATAATATAATATTTTAGTAATAAGTATCAATGTATTATTAAAATTTCTGATTTTGGTTAATGTGGTGAACTTAGTCGTCTTTATATTGTAGTCTAATGTTTGTATGCATCTGTGTGCAGGTATCTACGAGCTCTCATGCCAGCATAACCCCTTGGTGGTGAATATTACTCACAACCTGAGCCTGCCGTTTTTTCAAACAGCTGCCGTGCTGCTCAACTTTTCTACAGCCCATGTAGCAGTTCTGGGGGTTGCCCTACGTACGTCCTGCCATTTCAGCACCTTCGCCCTGACTGGGTGCGCTGAGGGTGGGCTCTCCCATGCCTTCACACACACACACACACACACACACACACACACACACACACACACACACACACACACACACACACACACACACAGAGCACCCACAAATGAGTGGTAGCTTCAGTTAAACCTTGTCTTGAACTAACATGCAATGCTAATGGTGTTAAAAATCCTATTTAGTCTACATTTTGTCTTGTTCAGGGTGAACAGGTCAACATTAACATGAACAAGTTTTTGATTTAAATACAGGTATACAGTTATGTTATACATTCTGTGAAAGCTACATTTATTACTTAAAGAATAAATATTCTGAGTGTCTCTAACATAGGTTCCAGTCCCAGTTCCAATGATCCCACCTTTTTTAAATTTACTTCACTCTCAAAAAAGAAGCACTTCTCTGGAAACTGCATGTAAGTGAACTCTAACCAGCTTTCACAATGTCTGTGTATCAGGTGTGCACGTAGGTGTAGCACAGACTTGTGCAATGCTGTAAAGGTAGACCACGCTTCAGTCAACTGTACTCCCAGCCTACACCCTATACGCTGCTCCATAGCCTGTCTCCGTGGATACGCACTTAGTGTGCTCAATGGTTCAGGCTTTCATACTCTACAGGTGAGTACATAGCTGTTTCAGGGGTGTCTGAGCTTGCTTGCCAGAGACTCCTGATGATCTTGATTAACTGAGTCACGTATGCTAGATTTTCTGGAGCAGTAGATCGCAAGGAATGGACTTAGTGGAACCAAGTAGTGGGAGAAAAAATGATTACAGTATAATATAGCAATATTTTGGGTTAAAAATGTGTTAGACTTTTGTTAGATATTGTTAGACTAATACTGTGATTTCCAAAATGTTATGTCTTCATTTAATTTTATTAGATGGCTTAATAATTACACAAGCACTTCCTCAATACAGACTCTACCATTCAACTGATTGTGAAGAAGACAGCCTCAATGAAACTGCTATGAGCACTGCTAATGCCTTATTTCTGGAAAGCATTGCATGCTTTACACATGGTGTGTATGCACGAGTGACTTTTAGACTTTTACAATTGAGCTGTGCTCTAATAGTGTTCTGCACTGCAGAAGGTGTTGCACTTTTGCCCCTTTAGTGCATCAAGAGTTTAGGAGACACTAATTACAGTAGAGTTAGTTCATTAGTTTATTGTGTGATGATGTGTGTGTTTGTGCATGAAGCGGGTTATTTTTCTAACTTCCGTTAAGGCATGTATGTGTACTCTTTGCTAACTGTCTACTGATTTTGTTTGTGGTGTGAGTTCGTTTGTAGCCTGCTTTCATCAACACTGTGTGATTAGCATTTTGTGTACATGATTGTAGAACTACTTTAAACACTGTCAAAGGCTAAAAGGATAATGTTATTGTGATGTATGTCAACAGAGTATTTTGTCTGTTGTTTTTTTATGTCTGCACAGCTCTCACACACATACACACACATACCACTTCTTGAACTGCTGTCTTTTTAAAAATTAAAAAGATATTACTTTTTTGTCTTACTTTTACTTTTGCTTTGACTAGCACTCTAGAGTGAGCCACACCTAAAATACAGGCCTTAGAAACATTGCTAACATTATTTAGTTATTCAGTATTATTCAGTTTGGCTGTGTCTGAATTTGTGGATACGTGATTATGAGTACACAGCTGAAGGTTTATTGTCTGAGGTGGTAGAGGTAAAACATTTGGGAATCAATGGACTAATAGGTTTCCATAATGTGTTTATATCTTAATCAAGAAGATGGATTATTTCTTTCTTTTGATACAAAGACTTCTGCTAGTGAAGTTGTTCTTATGGGAAAAAAAACTTTGGTTAGTGCAGTGGATAAAACCTTGCAGTGCATGCAGAAGTACATGGTTGGGTCCGTCCTTTCCCGCAGGAATATGAAACACTGTTATAAAATAGCAAAAAGAATCACTAATTCACCTGCCATTGTAAAAGGCTCTGGATATAAGAATTTGGATGAATTTGGATGAATTCCTAAAAATCAGAAGGGCATCTCTCTCACTCTGTTTATGTCTCTGTCTCATTCTCTCTCTTTACTGAAGAGGGAGGTAGAGTTGAGCTGTGAAAATGGTGTTTGGGACCGAGTGGTTACCTGTCAGCCAGTGGACTGTGGCCTACCCAATGAGTCGCATGTCTACTTCGCCTCTTTCTCCTGCCCCTGGGGCACCACCTTCGGCAAGCAATGTACTTTCTCCTGCAACGCCCCCGCCATCCTTCAGGGTAACTCAGCCTCAGCCTCATTCACACTCAGACTCTAACTTGTGTGTTCCTGTTTGCTAAGTTGGTGCATATTTTTATGATTCCTTAAAGTTCATGTCGCTGTGCACTTGCGTGTTTGTGTGTCTGTGTATGTACACGTGTGTATTTGAGTGTGTACTTGGTGGCCGATCCAATCCCCTTCTAGATGCCCCTTGCCTCTAACGGTGTAAATAGGAAAGCATAACTGAGATGACCATAGGAGGGCAGCACACAGGTGGAAAAAAGAAACAGGACATACTTCTATATACTACATCAATCCTCAGAGAAACCCTAACCATGTACAAACCCCACAAAGCCTGGCAATGATCATCCACCCCCTTCATGCAGTCTGAAGGGCCTAAACACAGCAGTCAGATAGACTAGGCTAGGTTCCTCCCCCTGGCAGGTTGCAGAGCTAACTGTGGTCAGTGGGCTCCCAAGAAGCATGCGCACATTCCATCACCAAGTAACTATGCTAATTGGTCTTGATGGCAAAATTTTGGAGTTCACTATTCCAATGTGCTCTAATGTAAAAACAGGCATTATTATTGTGAGCTTTTTTCACTAATTATGATTTTGAGGTCATTCGTATTTTGTTTCGAGTGAATTAGAGTAATGCTTTAGAAAAATATTATTACCATGCAGCTACATGGTAATCTACCGCTTCTTTAAAAAAATCTTTGAAAAAGAATTCCCTTACTTTTTTGTTGACTAATAAAATTGGCTTAAAAACTTTTTTTCTTTACCATACCACCTTCAAATGTCCTTAGTCACTTTTTAGACCTATATACTTCTTAAGGCACATGTTAGCATAAAGTGTATAGAAAACAGCTTTGAATTTTAACTAAAACTAATGTTCTGTGCCTTTTGCACAGAAGATTTGTAGAAGGCCATAGCATGGCATCGCATCATCTTTTTTCACATGTGATTTTTGGTTTGCCTAGGTGAGAGTGATACGTTGGCCTGCCTTGAGGATGGGCTGTGGTCTTTCCCTGAAGCATATTGTAAGATTGAGTGCCTATATCCACCAGTTGTTCCTAATGCAAAACTCTTACCACCCCTGTGCAAAGGCAGCAGACATGAAGTGGGCACTGTGTGCCGCTACAAATGCAACCCTGGTTACTATGTCACTTCCATGAGCAATAAAACAAGGCTGTAAGTACTTACTTCACGTATACAGTGTTTAACACATTTTGGTCAGTTGATTATGTGTTACCTTTTCCATTATTTTAAACTGAATCATTCTCTATTTGAATCTGCTATGTTGACAGATATGTTTTTCCCTGTTGAAATGGGCCATATGTTTCTAATAAGATTTATCCCAATGTCTCTAAACATTCCTCCAATACAGCTCTGTGTTTTCATGGATGTGTAAACTAACAAATCAGGTGGCGTATGGTTAAACAAATTTATACGGTGAAATTGGACAGTGCAGCTTAACACTATTTAAGAAGGTCAGAGGAGGCCAACATTTACACCTGCCATGGCTTTATGAGTTGTTAAAACAGCTGGTAAATTATGTGAACATTTCTTAAGTTCTTTTAATTGGCTATTCAAACTGCAAGTGATAACCAGCAGGTCTAACAAATGCCTTTAAATGCTCTTGTTTATTAATACCTTTGACATGTTTGCTCTGAAAGGCATTCCATTATGACTGAGTGCAGCGTAGTGTTTATGACTGTTTCAGGAGAAGTGTTTTGCAATAATCAAGGCAGATACCATTTTTGCTTCTGTGGGTTTCTCACTAGTAAACAGGTCTCTAGGGCTTGATGGTTTGTCACTCTAATTTAAAATTAACCTTCCCTTAATGCTTTTAATTTTACTGGAGTGTGCATCATTTGCTTAGTCGCCATTTTGAATGCTATACTAAGTGGTTGTGAGAACTTCAAAAAATAGAAGCAGGTGTGTCCACGTTGGTCCAAAGGCTTAATGAAACTGAATGCCATACTCTGATTATAGGTACAATAAACACTGTCTTTGAGGAATCCAGATGTTCCTACGATGATAGTAAAGCATGACCATTTCTGCCCACTTGAACATTTGTTGTTCCCATTAGAAAGGCTTTTTTTTTTTTTTACTCAAGGTTAATGTTAGGTTTAGCTGTAGGGGCATCCTTATTTAGCAGGTTATTAAAATATCCCATAATGATAGTGTGTTTTTTTATTTAGAAGGTTTCTGAGGCTGGAGTGTTTAGAGGGGGGCAGGTGGCAGCAGGGTGGTTGTTCCCCTGTCTCATGCCCTCCTCTGCCTGCTAAGTTTGAGGGCATGTATACGTGCACCAGCCATCTGGACTTTGACAGTGTGTGTACTCTACACTGCCCGGACCCTAGTGAGAGGGTAAATATGGACAGTTTACCAATACAATCTTTCCATCACCTCTGATTTCCTTGTCTGTTTTACATGTAGTGGGGAGTGTATTTTGGAATGAAATTATCTTTAGCTAATATAATTTTACTTGATAATCAAACATGATATATTTTAATTCGTGTTCTTGTCTTGTTATCCCTGTAGTATAGAATTCGCTGTGCTAAAGATGGCAAATGGACTGAAGATTTTTCCATGTGTGAGAAGATTGAGGGCGTTTGCCAGGCCCCTCCAGAGCTCAATTTTGTGGAGTACACCTGTGATGAGGGCTATGGTGTAGGTGAGGATTTAAATAGACCTGCTTATTTGTTCTTCTCTTTGATTTTATTTGACAAATTCCAATTTAGTAAATCTTATTTTTTTGTTTTAAATCAACCAATTTGAATTATATCAATGACGATACAGTTACCCTCACAGAACAAAAAGTAGTAAGTTGCATTTCCTTTCTGCTGGAACCTGCATCATATTTACATTATATTATACTCAGATGCTTACTGTGTTTGAGTTATGGTTTGCAGCATAGTAAGAGCTCTGCTTGGGAAATAAGACTACAGTCAACTTGCACGTGGTAGAACACTTTGCATGCTAACCTGCCAAGCTGTCGAGCCACAGATGACCAGTTCTGGACCTGGACACATTTTTTCAGTCCGCTCATATTAATATATTCAACACATGCAAATGAAGGCTTGAGCAAAGCTTGCTTTGTGTTACGGCAGGTGCAGTCTGCTACCCAACATGCATCGTGGCCTTGAGTGACCCTGTGCTGTTGGCCAATAACTCCACAGCTGATACTCTTAAACACTGGGTCTTGCCCGTCCGAGTTCAGGTAAGGTTATAGTGGGGTATTGCAACACAATATGGTACTTGATACCAATGGCTGTTTTTCATGGAAACACTGTCTCCACATGAAGATACTCTTCACTGCACTTTTCAAACACAACAGCTCAGACCAAACCAATACAAGTGCTATGACTGGTGACCAAGGTTCCCTACATAACAGCACTTTATCATTTTAGCACAAGTTATCTTCTTGTGATAAAGAAATACAAATGAATGTGATGCAATGAAGGTTGAGCTCTGAAAAATATTCTTAAAATATGGGGAAAGTTATAAGATAAAATATAGTTTTCCCTCAGAGATACTTCTGCTTTATTTTATATGGCCAGATATCTGTTTGACAGCTAACATAAAATGCATAGATGCTTGGTTTTCATTTGAGTGACCCTACCAGGCACCAGGAACCTAAGTGGCTTCAAATGGAATAGACTGAAACAAAATTGTATGTTGTTATTGGCATATCTGAGTAATAGGTTGACAGGTTTGGCCTGTGCTTTGCACTAAAATTCTTGCTCTGCTGCATTTTTTGAAGTTCAAAAGCTGACCACATCGTTCTTCATCACCATACCAATTTGTAATTGTGATGATTTTGGGGGATGTGTTTATACAGGAGACAATTTAAATGCCACACACCAAGCACTCAGATTCTCAAGCTGTCGGGCTTTTTTGCAGTGTTTATAACTATACTTCAGCACCTTTACGTAGATTGTGCTCTCCAGGAACAGTGTCCAAACTCTTGCAGATTGGGTAAGTGCAGTGGAGGAAAGGGCAAGGTAGGAGGGAGATGAAGTGGAGATAAGGGACTGATTTCCAAGAATTCAGTGGTGAAACTGGCCCAAGAAATGATCAGATTTCCCCATGTGGGAATGAATAGCAGTTTTACATCAAATCAATGAAATGCATATCCAAACAAGAAAGACAAGGAGAGCGAGCCAGTATTTAAAACACATTGTTTCTTGTTTATTTTCCATGTCTTATACCTTGTATGATCTTATATTCTTTCAGGTACAGTTAATACAATATGTTTGAATCTTGGCGTTGAAACGGGTGGGGTGAGGTACTAGATTTCTGAAGAGTTTTAATGATGGCAGTAAACTGTAAATGTTCTTGCAGACTCATGACCACTTCTGTTTATACATTATATATTATTTTACTAAAACTCTACAGCAAGGAAAATGGCTATTGATGGAATCTTTGCCTCTTTCTTTTTGTGTTTATATTTTGTGTGTGTGTTCATGCATGCAGAGCATTGTGTGTACAGGCACAATGAAGTGGCATCCAAACCCAAAGCAGATACACTGCATTCAGTCCTGTGAGGTGAGTATCGCTTTGCAATAATTTACATGTTGTTGGTCTAGAATACAAATGGTAATGTCAGTTTCTTACTGGGGCAAACCAGAATTCAGAAACTATAAAAAAACAGTATTGGAAAACCAATATTGTCTCCTCCATTTTTGCAAGTGTGTTCATTTTGGAAAGTTTTTAACTTGGGCCTAATCTTTGCTGGTTGTTTACTGGCCTGGTATGTGAAATGTGCCCTGAAGAATTTGAGAAATAATGGTAGTTTCCACATCTGTTCCTTGTCAGCTTGAGAAGAATGAACACTCTGACAGAGTTCTACCAGCCCAATGTGAAGGTGGTCCCCCACTGATGGCGAGGCCCAAAAACATCCATAATCAGCCATGAGCGATAAGGCTGTTGTTGATTGTTTTAGTTTAGAGAGCCAATAATGTGGTCAGTGGGACACACTGGCCAAAAGAGAGCAATTGCTTTCACCCTACATGAAAAGCATAGCTGCAATTATGTCTGTGTGGCCAGATTTAGTGCAAGCACAGCTCCAAAAGCTTATAAAGCTCATCAAGGCATTGTTATAATCAAATTGAGTAATGCAACCAAAATAGCAAAAGCGAGGGTGTAAAATTTGATTGGTACAAGAGGTACAATGCCTAGTGTTGTGTGTCTATTCACTTTGGGCAGTTAACACAAAGCATTTAACAGATCTAACTCAGTGATACTCATAGGATAGTAAATGACGTTGGCATTTCTAGCTTATGTGTGAAAGTCTGGTTGAGAAGTGCCAAAGCTCCATCAACTAGATGTGCATGTAGGCCAAGTGAAGAAGACAACATTATTATAACACTTATATGAACGAAAGTATGGGGGAAATTTGTTTCATCGGATAGATTCAGCAAGATATCAGTAAGTCACTGAAAGAATATTCCTCAATTTCTAGTGTATTAGGGATGGACATCTCCATCAGTGAGGCCAATGTGATGCATATCTCGATGCATTGCCAGTGATCTGATCCATTGAAGATACAAATGAAACAGAGCAACATGATATGATTCACCCTTATTGAGATGCAGTGAGATTCACCATGATTTCATTCAGCACAAAGCAATTGAATGCGATATGACATAATGCTGTGTTATGTAATTTCATATGGTACAGATAACTTTAAGGAGACAGCCAATCTGAACTATGTTTTTTTGCTTCACATATTTGTTTCTCTAGTACTGCAGCAAAATATCTCTGGCTGTTTCTTGTTTTGACTTCTAAGGAAAATTGGCCCCTTTCACAAAAGGACCTTTTTTCTAGTTCTCTGTTTCTAGTTACACTTTTATAACACCTCACATATTTAACAGTTTAACAATGTAAGGATGGTCAGGATTAACAGTGAAGCATAGTGCAATGTGTCGTAACTACTGCCAGCAAACAGTTGTGCTTTACGCTTTCAGCAGGTAAGCTAACAAAGCAGTGAGCAAAAAGCAGTTGTGCTGTTTTTATTTCAACAAAAAATAAACATAACCTAAATTATCATAACTACTTTAAAATGTAACTGCCAGCTAGTATTGGCAGGCTATTGTAAACGCTAGTGTATGTGTGTCAAGTGTCCATTTGTCACAAATGAACACACCGAAACTCAAGGGTACCTCAGTGGTTCCATTGGTAGTCCTGGGATGTGAATCTACCAACTTCCGATCATAGAGGCAACTCCCTAACCACTAGGCCACCAGCTGCCCATAGTCTCACTGTCATAAACCCTCATATATTAAATATAATTGTGTCTGGGACAATGGCAATGTGAACTTTTATGCAGGTGCACCTTCTGCAAATTAGTGAATCTTACTAAAGTCAGAAATAATGGTAATAATAATACTCAATTAAGCCATAAATGTTTTTCCTCGCTGTTCATATGGCATGCATTAATGCACTATTTTGTCAGATGACAGCAGCAACCCAACTGTGAAGTAGCTTAGACAGAGAAGAAGAGGCAGGGTCACGGGTAAGGTCATATAATGATTTGGCCATATGTTAGTAGTGAGATTCAGTTCTGTGTAGTGATTCTCTCAGGAACATATTGAATGAAAAATTCTCTTGATGAGTGTGTTGGTTACCATATCTAAGACTCAAGATGATATGAAGTTGTGTTCAGAAGTCTTTCATAAATACAAAAAGCTTCAGCTTCCAGAGGCCTCTGTGGACTGTGTTTATGTCCCCACCTATAACAAAATCAAACCTACACGCTTTAGTAAAATCTTGTTACTTCAGTGAACTAATCACTCAAGTAGAATTGAAAGGGGGCCCCTTATGAACTGCTTGAAAGTAAAAGGTTATAAAAGTCTTTAAATGCTATATACTCCTATTTCAACCCGATCTCACGATTTTTCAGCCTAAAGCGTGATCGCAGCACATTATTTAATAGATTGTATATCGTAATGGCTTCATGAAAACCCGTGAGACCGGGCTCCCTATTTCTCCATAGTTCTGCGCATGTCTGCATAGGAACTTGTTTGTTCGGTGGTATCCTTCTCTTTCTGGCATCATTTTGTGAACTACTTAAGATTGAAAGATAGACGTATGAGCAACACAGTGCAGGTGTTGTCATTAACAGAACAAAATCAAATAAAAAGGAATTAGGATGTAAAGTGTTTTCAAAACTAAAATGTGCCAGAGTAAACAAAGTTCAGCTTGCCTAAAGTTATGTGTTATAAAGCTAAATAATTAGTTTTCATAACTTTTTTTTGTCTGCTGTTGAGAAATCTAGACTTTTTAATTCACGGAAGTGCAGGCTTGAGAGGAAAAAAGAGAATCTTGTGAGTTTTCATGACAAGTGGTCCACACAAGGAATATAGCTGGCAGTAAACATACTTTATTTGAACTATTTTGCTGGTGGCCATGTATTAATTACACTGCATACTGATGCAAATAGCTTGTACAGGCATTGTGTAACTTTCAGAGACATCTTTTACAAAAAACACCATTGTGCAGTGATGGGGAATAAGACCTGGGTTGCACCTACCGCTTAGCTTGCTGACTGACTCAAGTATGTCTTAATGGAGTTTTTTTGGAGTGAAAAGTGCAAAAGAAACATGCAACTGGTTTATATATGAACATAAAACATAAAATTTAGCTCTCACTTCCTTTCTCTTTTAAGCCACAATTCATGGAATCCTGTTCATGGTCATCCAAAGCACTAACTCTTTAAAGGCCATTGACAAGCCCTGCGCTGAGGTGCCAAAGTAAATGCATGATCTGATCAGTGTGCACGCTGGTATGTCAGTGCGGAAAATTTAAAGTCTTGAAACTGGTGGCCGTTGTTAGTCAGTCACGAGAGAGTGCTACTGCTGCCAGTACATCTTTTAGGCCTTCCTTACTTGAAAAGAATATCTGGTAAATGAACCAATGGTTAAGGTATAGCTAGAATTCTTGCACCTGCTGTTTTTGTCTCTAGACTGAAAGTCTGTAGTGTCTGATTGTGCAGTGGGCTGCTGTCATGTTGTTGAGAGACAAAAGAAGTGGACAGTTATGGAGTAATTAATTCAAAACATAAATACAGAACATTATGAGAATCATTGCAGCAGTTGTCTCCCAAAATAATTGCACTACTGATGGGATGAGTTTTAAAGCTGAATTATACATCTGCATCTGTGAACGTGTGCAGCTGGTGTGGGTGTCTGCCAATATACTTGTAGGTAACAAGAACTTGTGTACTAGGAAGCAGTGTCCAAACCAAAATGTGCTGAAAACAAAGTCACATTTGGACAGAATAAGCAATGTACTTGATGTAATAAAAAGAATACAGCTTTTATCCTTGAAGATATTTTGTAGCAAAGTTACTAGTTCTGGTTAGGTTTGAGTATAGTTTGAGTCGTCTCCCAGGCAGGCTCTACCAGATAGCCAACCAGAATTTGACACTGAGCTCAGTTGAGATTTTCCAGTGGGCATTTTGTGTGAACCTCTGTGAGCTACCTTTGAATTTCTTTTCTGTGACTGGCAGACAATTTTACCTGCATCTTTGCACTCGTCATCATTTAGACACCCAGCAGTAGCATGTGCGTATGAATACAATTGACTGTGTTCCTTTCGCTGTAAAAAAAAAAACAAGACCTATCTGCTGTTCACACACAAGCTTAATCTGACATTAATATAATAGTATGCAAAAGCTAAATATTTAGTATTATCCTGACAGCAAACAGGTCTACGACGAGATTTGACGAAGTTTGTAGCTCTAAAAGTGCCATGATTCATATACATCAGAGAGGGAATATGCCATACACCATGGACACCCCATTGTAATAATGGAGTGTCCATGACTAAACTTGGAGAAAATGAAAGGTACAAAAAGCAGAACAGATCATTTTATTGAATTACAGTTAATCATTATTGGCATCTGAAATCAATTGTTGTGAACGCAGGTCAAAAAATCTGCCAAGAATCTGTCACAACCTTTTTTTAGTAGAATTTCTAATATTAATATGGAAAGAAAAAACTCTGTGAGCTCTATGTGAGCTACTGCTGGGTGTCTAAATGATGACGAGTGCAAAGATGCAGGTAAAATTGTCTGCCAGTCACAGAAAAGAAATTCAAAGGTACATTATTTCAAAGTAAAACACAATTTTTGTATAGTCTGAAGCTGTCTATGGAACACATCTCAGGAGTGATGTCTTACAGTATTAAAAGGATTCTACCAACCTGCCAGACCCCATATTTCCCTTTTTATGTTGCTAGGCAAAACAGATGCTGTTAACTAGATGTTCTATGACAACATTATAAATTACCAGTGCTGCATGATTTGTAAATGAACTGCACTACAGCATATCGAGATGCTACTTCATGTAATAGCCTGATGCTATGCAAAAAGAGGTCAGTTTGGGCCGTTACTCTATGTTTTGGGTGGAATATCCTCAGAATAAGTCATAAGTAACGAGTCACAATGCTGGAGACCTACTGCAAATCATAGGTCCTAAGTAGAATTCCTAAATTTCATACATTCCATTTAATTAAACCTGTGCCCTATTCTGATGCTTTGGGTGTTCGCAGTTAAAACAATGCACTGTAACAGAATAATGGTCACCAGTGTTTTTGTAGGATT
Source organism: Hydrocynus forskahlii (assembly GCA_037974365.1). Classification (NCBI taxonomy): domain Eukaryota; kingdom Metazoa; phylum Chordata; class Actinopteri; order Characiformes; family Alestidae; genus Hydrocynus; species Hydrocynus forskahlii. Next base: position 18,112,813 of record JBBPCX010000011.1, read on the forward strand.
TGAAAACAGACATATGTCTCAAGATGTAGGAAGATGTTTGAAGATGTCCTCCCCAAGAAAAATTTTGTCTACAGTTTAACCGCAAGTATCGTAAGATGTAGATCAACATATGTCCAGTGGTCTTTTTCAACAGATCACATTATATTAACAAATAACTAGGGGATTTGAGGTATAATGTGCCATTAAGTGTCTTACAAAATATTTAAAGAACCACAATTGAAAGGTTCATCTGCATCACACAAGTGTTTTAGTTATATTATTGTTATTGTTCCATTATTGTTTTAGTGAATTATTGTTATTTCGCAACAAGGTTATTTCGCAACAAGGAAAAATCTAGGAGCTGACTTGGCCATACAAGCTCACAGTGGAGCACTGTGTAGTGCTGATTCCATGGCCAAGCAGTCACACACAAGCCTAAGATCCCCATGCACAAATGCTAAATATTGGCTGGAGTGGTGTAAAGCAAACCACTCTTTGACTCTGGACCAGTGAAAATGTGTTCTCTGGGCTGAATCCTGTCCTAAATACATGTTCTGCTATATGTGACTCTAGTATACTGTTATAATAAACACACATGGTAATGTTATTGTGGACACTTTAAAAGATATCACTGTAATTTGGTTATGCACGTTGCATTTTCTTCTGGGATTTTTAAACTTGCAGGTCAGCGTTGGCTTCTCCATTTACGAGCTCCTACTGCACAGTCATGCTCTGATACAGTACCTCCCTGCTTGGATGTAAACATTCACAGCAAGCTTCTCCACAGCATGGCAAAAGATGGAAAGGTCTCAGAACATTTTACTCCATCAAAAACTGTGACATTGCCTGAGAACCAGCCTTTATCATCCAACATCAGCACCTGACCTGGCTTAATGGACACTAATCTCCCACAGCCATGCTACAAAATCTAGTGGAAAGCATTCTGATATAATGGAACATTTTACATAAATATCTTTGGTTTAAAATGAGACGTTTAACATATTGTAGAGTAATCTTCACTTATCCACATCAGTGTGGCCACACACTGTAGCTAGGTTCAAAATATGAAGCTAGGCTTAATTTGGGGCTCAGTCCCCTGCAGCCTACCCTTCCCAACCTTGGCCACTTATTTATCCAGTTCCATTTATTTCTTTTGTCCCTTATTAATTGCACCTTTTTTACCTAATAGTTCATGTATAATTTCTTAGCTTCCCTGTTTCCAGCTGACCACCCCCCCCCCCAACCTTTTGCTGTATACAAAGGGCCAGCATGGTCCTGTACTCTGTGGTCTAACTGTACATCTTTGAGCATCCTTATCTTCTGCACGCTAACACTGATTACCTCACCCTTGCATTATGTAATTTGTCAAATTCCCTGAATCTCTAAACTCAGCTAATGGGTACATGATAGGGAAAGAGTTAGGAAAAAGGAGTCAAACACCCTATCCATTGTCCATGCTTTTTTTTTACCACAGCAAGGTGGGTCAACTTCAATAGATCACTTGTTTTTTTTCTAGCTATAATTCCTCTACTTATCCATATGATCCTTAGGATGCCAAATGCCCCACTTTTCATTTCTGAAACTACTTATTTCCTGTTCGTTTATGTGCTTCCCACTGGTTCATCCACTGTGGCCACCAGAGGGCCCCCTAGATAGCTTGAATTATGTATGTATGTAGGTATGTATGTATGTATGTATATGTTTATGTATTTATTTATTTATCTCATAAGTCAGCAATATTATATTGTATTGGAATCCTATTTTATTTCTGCCTTATTTATGTGCAGAAATCCCACTGTTGTAATTAGTGCCTTATACAATGAGCTGTATGAGTTTATATTTTAGCAAAAGATTCGATTTTTTTCATCAGTAACATATTCAATTAAACATGACAGAAAAACTGCTGGTTTAGCATGTGAGTAAGGGCAATCAAGGCATGTGTGTGAAAGTTTAACATTACTTTGACAGTAAACATAGTTATGAAGTTTAGGTGAGTCAAGTCTTGCCTAGGACCCTGGGATCACTAGGATCATCGATTCTCACTGTGCATTCACAAATACCAACCAGGCCAGTAAATACTTCTTGATATAAAACCATCATTCAGGAATAGAATAAAAAACATGCATTTGTTTATTACTGAAGTATGATGTGCAGCAAGTCATTTCCCCTTGTTTTTCCATTATCACAAGAGCTTGTTGTTTTATATCAAGAAATGCTAGTATAATATACTATTTTTTCCTTGTTTTCTTCTACACCAAGATATAAGAGGCTTAGAGTGGATGTTGATGGCCTATATGCAGCACAGTGCATGTACAAAAATACATAAAAATAAATTAAGCAAGACATGATGCTGCTTCAAAGACATTTGGGAAAGGTAATGCACATTACATAAATGATGTGAAATGTTTGCTTTGAGAAAAATCTACAGTGGATGTGGCTCAAAATATAAAAATATTAAGTGACTTGAAGATTTTAATTCAGTTTAAAACAGTTATTAAATTGTTAGTTCTTAAGGAGAAGAGGAAGTAAATAGAGTTTGGACAAACAGATAAACTAATGTTTTCTATCTTCCTACCTTTCCTCATTTTGCCATCATATTGAGTGTGGCCATGGATTACAGATCAGGCAAACCCATGGAAAGAAGACAGGAGAAATGTCATGTAACACAATACAAATAGCAAACTTGACCTGGACTCCAGTGTTAGTGAATTCAAACTGAACAGGTTTTTGCCTGTCTGCATTACTGTTTTCTTGCAGTGGACAAGTGCAAGTAATGTGATATCTTTATTCACCATCAGATTTGACGATTATCTCCATTCCCAGCATGCTCAAGAACCTCTTCGTTTTTGCTCAAAGATAGTATGCTAGATAAGCACACCCACTTCATAACAAAATCACACAACACAGGAAGCGTCCTATGTAACTGGTTGTCTAAAGACAATTATCAGTCTTTGGAAACTGAACTGGGTATCAAAATGGATTATAATGCGGTAGAATGACAAGTGGCGTGGACTATGCGTTTCAGAAATCCCTGCAAAGGGAATCATTGATTGGCCTAGCTGTGAATAAAGTTACTGAAAATATGACCATTTTAGGAGCATATGGACGTGCTTGAATTTTGGTTTAATTTATATTTAAAACACTTTACATCAGAACTGGAAGGGGACGTCATTAGCAACCTTTTTGCGTTTCTCCTGAAAGTCCCAATCCAAAGCTTCCTACTTAAGTGAAACAAAAAGACAGCACTAATGGTCCTCAAAACCTTAAAGTGAAAATTCTGTGTGAACAGCACAAAATTCTTTCTCTGCATTTAACCCATTCATCAAGTGAAGCAGTGGGCAGCCAGGAACACAGTGCCCTGGGAGCAGTGTGTGGGGACGGTACCTTGGTCGGTGTACTGCAGAGGGGCTTAGCAGTCTTGGGAATTGAACCCACAACTTCCTGATTGCAGGGCAAAGGCCCTAACCACTAGGCCACCAGCTCCCCTTAGCAGCTATTATCATGGCATTCCTTTTTTTTTGCTTCTGGCATTGGAGTGTGTTTTCCTTTCACACATCACTATGATCTTTGGGGATTTCATTTCATTTATTGTCACATATGGTGAAGCAATGCCTTGATTGTATCTCTGGGGAGCCATTTGTTGAGAGCATTCCTGACACTTGGCTCAGGAACAGTTGCTAGGGTTTAATCACATGTTTTGAAAACACATTATTTTGTAACACAGAGCATTTAATTTTAAATAAATTGAATATTCTAAATCATGTCTTGAATTATGCCACAAAACTGAAAAAGAACACCTCACAGGAAAGAATAAGAAAGAAAACCTACAGAACAAGCCCACATGCCCAAAATGTTTCCAAAAGCATCTACCATAATAAATGCATTGTTATGCAATTTTTCAGCTACATACGGAGAAGGCATAAGTTTAGGTAGCAGTTAATGTAGATAAGACCAACACCCCTCCAGATTTCTCACAGCGGAAAATGATTCAGCTCCATCCGTGTGGTCTCTAACCTCCACCTCCCATGGAATACCCACGCAGACATACCTTTCAAATGCTGACCTTCAGGGAATAAGTGGAAAAAGTGCTGCTCTCACTCTCTCCTGCTGAGAATGGGGTGTAAAGTGAGGACCTGAAAATGTTGAAACTGTTGAATTGTTGAAAATGTGTCAGCTATGTGTTGGGAGAGAAATAAGGGCAGCATTAGATTCCAAATTGTTGATAACATTTTGGCAGGGGATATTTATAAGAACTGATACCTTCTGCTGGAACTGGCATATGAATGGCTGAATTGGCCACTCTGTGTAGATGCAAACTTTTATGGTCTTTTATTGCAGCTTGAACCGATTAATTCCATTCATCCTTCCCATTTACTGCTATTCCAGTTGAGCTGCTTCCTCACTGCACTTCTCTGTTAAAGCATCTTTATGTGGTCCGGACCTGGAGCTGCTAGCCTGCGGCCATATTATCTTCCTCGGGAGTTCAGTCACGTGATCGCTGTGTGTGTTTGCATACCTCTGAGGGCTGATGCGGCCGCTGCCCGCGAGAAAATACACACAGTTATAGCAAGACTACAGATACAGTACTCTGAGCCCTTCATAATCATATCTGGAGATTTTAACCATGTCACACTGGACTTTACGTTGGCTGCTTTTCACCAGTTTGTGGATTGTCCCACATGGAGCAACAGAACAATTGATCAGACCACAACCTGGTCTACTTACAATCACAATACACCCCCCCGGTACAAAGGCAGCCTGTCACCACACGCTCCACTAGGAGATGGACCCCTAAAATGGAGGACATCCTGAAAGACTCTTTTGACACCCCAAAAGACTCTTTTGACACCCCGGACTGGGATGTGCTTTTGAGCCCACATGGCGAGGACATAGAGTGGGCGACACACTGTTTAACAGAATATGTCAACTTCTGTGTAGACGTGGTCGTCCCTGCTAAGACGGTACAGTGCTACCCTACCCTAATAACAAGCCATGGGTAACACAGGAGGTCAAAGATGTCCTCAACATGAAGAAAAAAGCCTTCAGGAACAAAGACAAGGAGATGAAAGCAGCACAGCGGGAGGTGAAACGCTGCCTGAGGGAGGCAAAGGACACCTACAGGAGGAAAGTGGAGCAGAAGCTGAGTGAGAACAATATGAGGGAGGTTTGGGAAGGTGTGAAAAACATCACAGGCCACAACACCAAGAACAGGACAGCAGTGGGGACCGTGGAGAAGGCAAACAAACTCCACAACTTCTTCAACTGGTTTGACCAGCCTACAGCCCCCCCACCTCACCCTCACTACAGGCCACTCTCCTTCCTCTCCTTCCTTCCTCACACCACCCCCATCCTTCCACACCCCACATGGCACCACCCTCTTCCCAGCCCCCTCCCAACATCATCATGACGTCCTCCTCTTCATCTTCCTCCCCCCAACCCCTCTTCAGTGTCTCAGCAGACCAGGTTAGGGGACAACTGAGGAAGCTTTGCCCCAGAAAGGCAGCAGGCCCAGACTAGATATGTCCCTGGCTTCTGAAGACCTGCGCTGCTGAACTCGGAGCTCCCCTACAACGAGTCTTCAACCTCAGTCTATGACTGGGAGAGTACCCGCCCTCTGGAAGACATCGTTTCGGTCCCTAAAAAGAACTGGCCCAGCGAGCTGAATGACTTCCAACCGGTGGCACTCACATCACATCTGATGAAGACTCTGGAGGGGCTCTTCCTCAATCTCCTCAGGCCTCAAGTACAACATGCCCAGGACCCCTACCAGGCAGATGTCAGAGTGGAGGATGCTATCCTGTACCTCCTACAAGTTTGTGGATGATGCAGCCATCATGGGGTGTATCAGGGACGACCAAGAAGAGGAGTACAGCAGTCTGGTGAGGAACTTTGTTGTCTGGTGCTACACAAACCACCTGCAGCTCAACTCCTCAAAGACCAAGGAACTGGTTATAGACTAAGTCCACGAGAAGTTCATATCAAGGGAGAGGAGGTGGAGGTAGGCAACACCTACAAGTACCTCGGGCTGTGGGTGGACAATAAACTGGACTGGTAAACACACAGCACCGGTATAAAAAGGGCCAAAGCAGGCTGTACTTCCTGAGGAAGCTACTGTCCTTCAACATCTGCAGGAAACTCCTGTGGATGTTCTACCAGTCTGTGGTTGCCAGTGTCCTTTTCTTTGGTGTGGTTTGCTGGGGGAGCAGCACTGCAAAAAAAGCCAGGCTGGAAAAATTGATCAGGAGGGCCAGCTCTGTGGTCGGCATGAAGCTGGACACTCTGGTGTCGGTGGCAGAGAAGAGGACTCTGAACAAACTGCTTACCATTATGGACAATATCAAGCACCCTCAGCACACTGTCATAAGCAACCAGAGGAGTCTGCTCAGTGACAGGATGCTTCTCCCTAAGTCCAGAAACAACAGACTTAAAAACTCCTTTGTCCCACACGCCATCAAACTGTTCAACTCCTCGCTGTGGGGCAGGAGGGGGAACAGAAGGACAGAGGAGGACAGGGAGGATCAGGAGCAATTTGTTTAATCAACACAAACTGGACAATCAAACATTACTGACAGTGCAATAGACTACATGACTGTGTAGTCATGTGTGACAATAATTGTTTATTATTGCACATGACTGTGCCAGTAACCCGTGCAATAATTATTTATTATTACTGTGTCTCTGTGTAACTGCTGCTATATTTTATATTCTTTTCTTATTACTCACATTTTCTTATATCGCTTTATATAGCCTTTCTATATTTTTATCTTAGATTTTTCATTTATATTCATGTAACTGTACTGCTATGTGCAACTGTACAACTATCCCGGTGTACTGCTGCTAGAAACTGAATTTCCCGGAGGAACCTTCCCGAGGGATTAATAAAGTTATCTATCTATTTATCTATCTGTCTTACCTATATTCCCAGTCTTTTCAAATGATACATTTTAATGGACACTGTTCATAAAGTAATTAAGATGTTAAATTACTTTGATCAGGAGTACATATCGGCAGTGTGCTCATACACTACCATACCATAACAATCACTTGGTCATTTTTGATTACTGGCCATAAGTAAAAGCTTCAAACAAAACAATAAAATGATATTTGTTTATGGCTTGGCATTTAGGATAGAAACAAAGTTTGTATTAGGTGTTGTTTAGCAGGGGTGAAATTATTCAGAAATCTCAGCAGCATCTGTTCCTGTGCTGTGCCGTGGATTCAGGTACAACTTGGACTCTTGAAATTACTCCACATAGCTGAAGAATGCCAAAAGTATCTTTGGCAGGATGCTGTTGTTTTCTTATTTTTGGCACCAAAACGCTAAGGTTAAGTTGAAAATGTTGAGGGCAGTCATTATGACGCATTTGAGGTTTTTATGTAACTCAAATTTGATAATTGTGCACTATTCCAGAAAGTTGGACTTAACCTCCATAAGCACTGTAAAATGTCTAACTACAATAGTTTTCTCTTGCATAGGTGAATCTACCACTATTCTGTGGTAGATTGGATTTTCCAATTTGGTGATATACTCAATGACAAATATAGCTTAGACCTGAAAATGGATGCAAAGTTTTGGAAGCAAATCTGTCTGCAAATGTTTATTGAAAAAATAACTGCCAGGTGACTTGCACATAAAACTCATTGTTGGTGAGTTGTGTTTTAGAGAAAATGACAAGTTGTAAAGCAAATTCTTCTTTCCTTAAGCCATTTGGCGGAGATGGCTGGTGTGACACAATCAACAACAGAGCCTACTGCCAGTACGATGGAGGAGATTGCTGTCCATCCACTCTTTCTACAAGAAAGGTAAAATTAACTTCTTTTCAATACCAGTTTTCAAAAATTAAAATGCATTTAGGTTTTGAACACATTGATTATAAATATGTTCAAACAGGTTTCTAATTTAAACAAACTCATAACTTCATCAACATGATCCTACTTCCACTTTTTCATCCTTCCATCCTACTCTTCTGTCACATTCATCTGACAGGAAATGCTTTTTACAGTGCTCTTTTTAATACCTGGTTAGATGGATGTTAGTATGTCCTATGAATACTCCTGCCTTGAGTCACCTAGAGTGAACCTCTCTAGTGAGAGCAGTGAGCTCAGGGGAAAGAGTGGCCGGTGTAAATAAATGACTGTTGGAGCAGGTTTTATTAAGCCAGGGCCAGGTGTCAGTGACCATGCCTGACCATTGAAACAGCGCTTTTTAAAAAGCAAAATAAATAGTGAGAAGCATCCTGCCTCTGTGGGTCCAGTTCAACTGCTGCTCATGTGTTTATACTGGCCCTGAAAATGTCTCAGCCTGCACAGTGGATGTGTTGGTGGGGCACTCGCATAAAGTGTCTAGGCCTAGCGCCAATAGTGAGTGCTAACAGGGTGGGGGATGCAGTTATGATCTTCACCTCAGTTTCTGAAGAATTCCTGGACAGTCTGGTACAACATGGTCTAAAACTAGACCCTTTTAGGCACCATGTAAGCATATGTTTATTGTAGCCCTACTGTAGCCCTTTTTAAGCATAAATCACCATTTTAAATGTCTGAACTTCGACAATAAAAAGAATCTTGTTTTCCCTTGCGGTGCTTAACGAACACAAGCCAAAGAAACTCAGCCTCCTTTCCGGCTTAATAAATACATTTTTAATTGCATTGAAGCATCAGCCAGCTCCTTGGTTTCTTAATATTCTGCCACAAGAACCATCACTAAAACAATTGCATGCTTCAAAACAGCAGGTAAAAGCAGTGCAGAGGTTTTAAAGACAGTGACCTGGATAACTTGGGCCCAAAATGAGGGTTCAATAGAAATATCCCTGACATTTTATATGGCTTAGAAATCTTATATCGCTGAGAGTGGAATATTCTCATAACCCCACATGTTGCTAGCACAGTTCACTGGATATGAACTACTATCAGTTCTATCACAAGTAGGTGGAACTTAATATGGGTAGGAGAAAAACAAACTATACTTCTATACTTATTTTACCATGTATCCTTGATTCTTAACACATCATTATCTCTCATATAATACCACACTGCTGAGTCTCTTATCTACACACAGTTGATGTTTCTCTCCCTCTGGTTACTTGTTGCTGCCCTGCATGGTAACATTCTTGCTTTGATCTGCAGCTTCTTCTCATTTTTCCCCTCATTTTTAAAGGTCTGCTAAGTAATAAATTCAGATTTTACTCACATAAAGCCTGGTTGAACCCAGTTTATTGGGGTCATAAATGAAATGTGCTACTGCTTAGTAATAATTTTTGTTTTATACTGTTAACTGGTTGATAACTGGTAGTCCTGGCTGGACGTCTGATAAGAGAGTAACTCAATCCAGATACGATAAAGTGGTGTGGTGTGATGTGTGTATGTATATATATATATATATATATATATACACACTATATTGCCAAAAGTATTCGCTCACCTGCCTTTACATGCATATGAACTTAAGTGACATCCCATTCTTAATCCATAGGGTTTAATATGATGTCGGCCCACCCTTTGCAGCTATAA
>JBBPCX010000011.1:18122398-18136332 GCA_037974365.1 Hydrocynus forskahlii
AACACATCCCAGTCTGTCTGGGCAAAACAGTCCTGCAGGATGCTTTCAGTTTCTGGGGTCCAGAGTTTGACAGGTTTAGTGACAGGGTTTGATTGTTTCAGCCTCTGTCTGTAAGCCGGGTATATGAACAGAGAGATGTGGTCTGACTGTCCAAAGTGGGGACGTGGTGCATACAGGGCTGCACCGTGTCCCTACTTTGGACAGTTACTGTATGTTACTGTAGACATACAGTACAGTCACGGGTGGGAATGTCCACGTGTTGGTGATATTTTGGAAGTACAGTCCATAAGTTGCACTTGTTGAAGTCACCAGCGACGATAAAAACAGCATCTAAATGAGTTGTCGCTAACGCGCTGATTACGTCGTGGAGTTTGCAGAGCGCCTCTGTGGAGTTAGCTCGCGGCACGATGTAAACAACGGCCAAAAACACAGCTGAGGTCTCCCGCCGCAGATAATAGGGGCGGCATTTAAGCATTAAAAACTCCACGTCTGGCGAACAGTACTTGTGGACAGTCTGTGCGTCTCCACACCATGAGTTGTTAATAAATGCACACACACCTCCCCTAATAGCCTTACTGGAGGCTGCGGTCGGGTCTCGGAGTGAGTCTGTAGCTGAATGGCACATTCCGGGACTTTGCCTGAAAGCCAGGTCTCGGTGAAAATAAGAGCGCAGCATTCTCTTATTTTCCATTGTGTTGTGATCCTGGCTTGTAGTTCGTCCAGTTTGTTGGCTGCACGTTGGCCAGTAAGAGGCTGGGAAGCGGTGGTTGGCTAGCCTGAGCTTTTAGCCTAGCATGGAGTCCCCCCCCTTGCCTCTCTTGCGTCGCTGTCTCCTGGGGTCAGCTGGCTCGCTGGGGCTCGGTGCTTCGGGGCATTCCTGGGGGTGGTGGCTACCGGGGCAGACAATAACTTGAAGCTTCGGTGGTATGAAAAGAGTAAAGTCCAGATGATTATGTGTGTTACCAATGTGCAATAGTGCCTGTCTCGTGTAAGTTAACATTGCACAACACTTGTCCAGTGCAAAAAGAACTGAGAATACACAAAAAATACACAAAAAAACACAAAAGAAACCCGACATTTGAGAGCGGAGCGAGCAAACACATCTGCCTCGAGGGGTGCCATGCTGTGTATTTAGAAACATGCCTGTTAACAAAATCGGCAACTAAATAATGATAAACTAAAGACGCCAAAATCATTGCACTTAAGAATGTTTGCCATTTCTACTTGTCTATGGGGAGACACATTTTGTTAACCTATTAGCAATTGCTCAAACAAACATGTCAAGTAACACTAAAAAGGAGAAGTAAAAAACCTAGGCAACAAACGGCACCTAATGTGATACAGAAGTGTTGAACCTCTCACTTTAAATACTAATTAGTCAATTTCTGCATAATTTTCTGCTTATGCATCAGGATAAGTTTTCCCATATCTCTCCCGCAAGTGATTTATGAATATGCATGAGCTGGTGGACAGCATCTCCCTCTATTCACACCAAATTGCCTGGGCACTGCAGATCAGCTCCAGAAGGGTTCCTGCTATCTGGGGCAAGGGCAGGAGCGCGAATCTCTAGCCAAGTCTCCAGTGAGCTCATTACCAACACCCAAAGAGCAGGACCTTTTACTAGGGCACTGGAGGAATTAGAAGTCGTGCCCTGCCTGCCTGCCTGTCTGCCGCTCTGCTTCTTCATTCCCTATCTCTGCAGTCTGCGGATACTAACCCTGTCTAAGCCGCAACACTTCCGGCTGTCTCCCTTTCTGTTACAGCAGGATGGACGCCTCTAATTTGAAAGATATCTACACACAAACTGTCCCTGGCAATCGTGAAATGACAAAGAAATAATGCAGAAGGAAAAAACCACACACACACACACACACACACACACACCTGTTACACTTTCTCAAATGTACCTACAGCACAAGGAATATATTGTAGTAATATCTCTGGCCAACGCAGAGGCTGGAAAAATGAAGAATAATGGAGTTTTCAGGTGGGCAGGAAAACTCAGTCATTTAAAGCCATATGTCAGACGCGTGAATGTTGTGAATTGTGAAGGCAATGTCCTTGGAAGGAAGGCAATTTGGTAGATTGGACCAAAGGAAACAATGGTGTGAGAGTTACTGGGGTGAAGCAGGGAGAGAGGAGGGTCATTACTTATCCACCTTCCAAAGAGGGGAAAACATCTACAACTGAATGGATAGCCTGGTGTGCCAGCATTTCAACAAAAACGTACCATTTTGAGTGACCTGGGATTTGGACTTACTTAACACTGTCTCTTTCATGAAAAGGAGGGGCTCTATATATTGACTGCCACACACTTGATTTGCATTGAGATGATGACATACAGGTAGCGATGATGACATGCATTGAGATGATGACATACTGAGACCTGTTGGGTCGGTTTCCCAGACAGGGATTAAGCCTAGTCCTGGATTACGTAGTGCTGTGATTAGGGATTTTCCATTGAAAATGAAAGGGTAGTCAGAGACTAGGCTTAATCCCTGTCCGGGAAACCGACCCATAGAGTTTACCCTCACAAGACTAGTCTGTTCACGTCAGAGTGTCTCACCCTCAACATTTCTCAGAGTCTCACCTTTAACATGTTGTACTTCCTCTTTCATTATCTCAAACAATTTTTAAGACATCATAAATATGTGACATGGTGCACAGTAGGAACAAACCTACAGGATTTGTCCTAGGGTACTATTTTTTACAGCATTTTGCACTGATAAAATGATACAGACATGTCAAAGAAGATTCAAAATTGTGAAAGTCTTTTGGGTTCAGTTAAATAATACTTGGTGTCAAGACAGAGTTGTTAACTTTTGCTTTTTGGTATTGTTTGGTATCAAGCACTGACTAACTACACTGTTTACTGCCATCAAAATTCTGGTATCATGACAACACTAGTTCGGAAAGCAAAATCAGTAGGAATGGGGCAGCTGGTGGCCTAGTGGTTAGGGAGTTATCAGAAGGTAGTGGGTTCAAATTCCAGGTCTACTAGTGGCACCAGTTAGGTACCCTTGAGCAAGGTATCTCAACACGCTGCTCCCTGGTGTGCTCCTGGTTGCCCGCTGCTTCACTTGGTGAGTAGGTTAAATGAGGAGAAAGAATGTTGTGCTGTTCACACTGTGTCCTGTGGTGTGTTCACGTATCACAAATGGGCAATTTACTTACTTAAAAAAATAATGAAGCTTTTTATTTTTATTCTGTTCTGGTTATTGGTGGTTGGAACAGAATGTTCTTGGGGAAAATGTTTACATCCTGTTTCAAATTTTAGGAGCAATTAAAGCTCTAGTCTCTAGATGGCCCCTTATGGCTGTTCTGCCATTACCTTCTCACATTGCAAGTATCCATGGGAAGAGCCGAGCTGAAGCAGGATAAGCAGGGTGAGGCAGCTTAAAGGTCTCTTGAGAATGGGGGCAAGATGGCATGGGTTCAGATTCAGATGGAAAACCTTAAGCCCCACATCTGCCTTGACCCCCCCTTTATCGACTGAACAGCTGGCCTCCCATGAGTCAAGCTAGGGCTTAGTTTTCCAGCCCTCGCATTGGCAGAATGAGTAAGGCTATGTTCAGACCAAACTAAAAACGTCCGAGTTCAAGCGGGCCAATATTGACTCTGCTTGTCAGGACCTGCCTCTCAAGTCATACTTCAAAGTGCAGTGAGACTTAATGTCAGGCCTCACTCACAGATCATTATAGACACATATGTCAACTTGCTAGATTGCTGCAGCATGTCCATGGCTTTTAATAGCTGTTTCAGAATTGTCTGCGAGGCAGGTAATGTGGATTTTACTTCCTAAAGCCCACAAAGTGTTGTATCAGTTTGTTATGCAATTCTGTAACAGTGATTTGTTAGGTACATGAGTGAGCCTTTCACTTAAGTTAATTTGCTTGCCTTGCTAAACATTCATCGAAGTTAGTCTAAGCAAGGCAATAAAATAATCCAATCGTAAACTACAATACAGACACCTCACCTTTGCTGATATCCTGGTACTCTAGCCACAGCTGGCGCTGCACCTGCTTGTTGGGATACCAGATGGTGCAGGACTCTTCGAAGCCATACACTGCCTCCTGGATGTAATGGTTGCCAAACTCCTTCAGTATGGACACAAAGTCACTGCGCAAAGTGGCGCCATCCAAAGACCGGATGGCTGAACTGAAGGCTGGAGGGAGAGAAAGTGCGTGAGCGAGTGAGTAAGAGAAAGAGTGAGAAAAATAGAAGAAACAATTACTTGATCATATATTGTATTAGCCTATAACTTATCCTGTACTAATATTGCTTTGAAAAGTTTAACTTTCAGCAATCATTCTTTGGCATAGCATTAGTATATACAGCTTAGTGTAAGTTATCAGTTTAACAAAACATTTCCTGCTTGTGTTCACGGAAACATTTTTTCTTATGCTTTTGAAAATGCTGGTTATTAAGGTTGAATACTGATCATCAGTTCACCATAACATATTGCTACACTCTCAAGTGTTCCTCCACATAAAACATAAAACATGATTTGAAACACTGGACAAAAATACACCATAATGGGTGATAATAAGAGCCTTTAAAACTGGAACTGGAAAACTTTAAAACTGGAACTGTAAGTGTGCAAACTCCCTCTTCTGCATTGGATGAAAAATTCATCATTTTAATCCTAATAGGAAGAGAGAAGCACAGAGGAGGACCACTGTGAGTGATGAGAATGAAGAAATAAAACTTTAAAGGCCATTTGCACCATTTATTAAATGAGAAGCATTACTATTTAAAACTGCATTTGAAGTAAAGACATTGAATGAATGATATACACAAAACAAATCAATCAAATGAAACACACTGATCCTCTCAGAACATTCTATTTGTAAGTCAACGGCACTGAACAAAAGATAATACCCCTTGTTGGTGTAGTATGAGGGAAAGTCTTTTGAGTTCCACCTGCAGTCAAAGCCCATGGTATAAAATAGACTCCAAAATGGCTCTGGCACATCAGGTGGCTATACTAGATTCTGCAGGGGCCTTGCTTCACTAACGACCCATCAGTGCTTATCTGGCTTACAGAGTGCAGTGTCAGGAAATCTCCTCAGTCCAGCACTACAGGAAGAAATTAGCCTACCAGAACAGAAAATGAAGACCAATAGTCTTAAGACCCCTCTCTGCCACAGAACTCCCTGTAGTTAAATTTACCAAGATCTAAAAATTCATTTAGCATGAAAAAAATGCTAAGAGTAAAATGACTAAAAAAGCCTCTAACTGGTTGAGCATTTGTCCTCATTTCCCAAACCCCAGAAACTGTTTTAGACTGCACGACCAGTCTTGAGAAACACCCCTAATGGTGCTGGCTGGTGCTAAAAAGGGTGAACTCTAAGAAGGAATGGAACTGTACTGAGGTTTACCTTGAGAGAGGACCCATTGATTGAGCTTCACATGATACAAAATGGAACGCAGTTTCCAGTATTGGACAAGTGGGTAGCCAGACACCTCACTGTAGTTTACCATCCCTGAAAGGCAACACAGTATATGCTGTTAAAGTAAAATATATATACATATTATACGCTTTAGAATGTGGCACAAAAACACAATTAGTTATTTTATTAAATGACATACTCTGCCACCAACTTCATGATAGAACATTTTTCAGAGGGTATAAAAAAGATTAATCTAATAGGAGCAGTACATTCAACACAATGTTTCTGAATACTCTATCGTTCAACCTGGGAAAGCATTTTTTTTCCTCATTAATTTGGGAAGACTGAATGAAATGCAGGAGCAGCTGCTAGCCATAACACTGCTTGATTGGTTCAGCTCTTCTTGCAGGCACTTGACTGCATCCCTGAGAATCATACCCTGATCTGCCGCTACTTGAAAATCACAGAATTTGCATTCATCCACATGAGAATGCACTTAAAGCTTTCAGGGACTTGAAGTGGCTCTTGTCCTTTTCGCCCCAACTCTAAAATCAGCAAAACAGGGAAATGGAAAAAAAAAGCTAATAAACACCTTAAGGGAACCTTCTATCCAGCACAGATTAAATATAAAACCAGATTACACCACCAATGAGAACTCAAGAACAGAAATAATTTTTCAACCATTATCCTTGCCTGGAAAGCCTCATACTTTTGCATCTAAGCAAATGCATGTAGTAGAGAATACATCAATACTCCTACTCTGTTCCTGGGCTGGACCTGATTTCTGACCACTAAATACAAGCCATAGCAGTGATTCCTACACAATGAATGACCATTGGGGATAGCGCATTATTAATGGACGATGAAGTGATGCAAATCTCTGTAAATGAAAAACACAGCGGCTTGTGTCGTTTATCATCTGGATCTCCATAACAGACGAATGCTGTTGCCTGTTCTGCCAACAGCTCCACTGCAAGCTCAAATTCCACACATCACCATATGCAGGAACAGCCAAGGTGATCAATCATCTCGTCTTCTATAGCAACTGTCAACCTCACCGCGCCATGTGAGGAATCATGGCCATACATCAATTTAAGCCTGCCCTCATGTTGAACACATGTGGAGGATTGTACAGGCCACAACGCATCCTGTACACAGTATGGTGACCTCAGATGGAAGTTTATGGCATCACAAACACAAGCTGACATCTCTTAGAAGCAGAGCGCATTACGGCAGGTTCTAGGAGTAGAAACGCATTTCGCTCAACATTGCATCTGCAACAAGACGTTGCTCTTTATTCATTTCACACACTGATGCAAATGATGGATATGTTGAAACAGAGAATGAGCGAAAAAGCCACTGAAGTGGTTAAAATTAAATAAAAATAAATCTGCAATTCATATGGAATACTTGCGCAAAAACTTTAGACTCGCAAACACAGGATTTCCAGTCAGGTATTATTAGTACGAGATGTGATTAAGAACAATGTTACTTTGCAATATTTGAGAATACTGGTTGTTTTTCACCTAAATTACTATTTATGTATGTAGGATCATGTGAATGACCTAAAGAACATTTTTGATTGGTCAGCCTGCTCATGGCACTGAATTACACAAAAAATGTGGTGATAGGTTATTTGTGGGTTCTGCAAATTTTTGTAAAGATACACTTTTGTTATATCAGTACTGGGAAGGCTGATGTCACAATAATGATTACCACAACACATTTTGCAGTGACATTTAATATACAAGACACAACCAGATGCACAAGCCTGCAGAGGTGTGTATACAGTGTAGAAATCAGTGTAATGCAGTGTCTGAGATTCACTGTGCTCCAGTATACTTTCAGGCTGATAGCCCCTGACACAGTGCACATATTTGATAAATAAGGCCCTAAATGCGCTGTTCATGCAGTATCCTCACCTTGAGTGCCTCTCACTTAGATCCATCTAAAGGGGAAAGCTGTGGCTGCCCCTGTAGAGCGTGTGCCAGCACTAGTGCAGTACATGTCACTGTTAGAATTAATAACAAGCTCCCAACACAAACTACCCAGCCCCTGTTCCTCTTTTCTCAGCTAGAATCCATGGGCTTTCAGAGGGCCCCTTCTCTTCCTCTACCCCTTGGGTTCTGCGTTCTCTTTGTCTGACAGAATGATTAATACAAGCAAACTTCACATCACAAACATGAGTTCAGAGGCTGCAGTCACAAACTCTGCCACTCGCCAGCATGCCTTGGGTGGTGGCATTGTTAACAAAAAACACCCAGCTATCTAGGTAGAAGGGCTGAGCTGATGCTCAAAGTCCTTCAAAAAAAAATGGCTATGCAAATATGTTGCAATGAGATGGACACGAGCGCTGTCAGCTCGACTGAATTCCAAATATGAAATCAATGCCCTCAGTACCAGCCTAAAGAGCTCATAAATCACTATGGCATTGCCAAATCTGTCTATTTAGAGTTCTCTCTTTGGAAGATTCATGGTGACGACTGCTGGTAGCCGACATCATATGGCTCATGAAACCCCATTAACAGCTGTAGCCCATGTTCCATTTCACTCTTGGATGAGCCAAAGAATGGAGGACTACAGGGAAAATGACAGAATAGTAAGACTTAGCCCAGACTCCTGTTCACTAATCTAATGGAAGACCAGCAGTAATGCTGAGAAGCCAGCTCATCCTCAGGAAGAAGATAAAACAGCATAAGCAGGGGACAAATAATATTGGCTCGCTCAAAACACTGACACGAATAGCTGGGATATTTTTCTTTATCCAAATTCAGAGCATGTTTTATAAAAACAATATATGCTCCATTATTATTATTAGAATTTCAGAGAGATTCTAGGATTTTTTTTCTAGTGGATACTAAAAGCCATGAATGCTTCACTTATAGACGCACACATCACGAAGGGTTAATGCATTCACTGGCCATGATTCATCATGATGATTTAGAGGTGGCTGAGCTGCCATTAAGGACCAGGTCAAAGTAACAGGAAAGAACAAAGGTCTGTACTGAATGTTGTCCTTGGATTTTGCATACACAAAGTAAATAAAACTGTCAAAAAACCAAACACATTAACATTTCAGAGTGACACATCATCACAACACACCAAGAAAATAGATCCCTTTCTTGTGTTATCGAAGAGGGAACATTCCAAGGTGACACACTTTTCATGTGAATGGAGGGTTGCGTCAGTGTGTCCACATATCCCAGCACTCACATACATGGGCGTCGGAACCATTATAGCAATAGCACTCTTCAAAATCATTCCCCCCCCACGTATTGTTTCCTGGACAACGGCTGAGACTCTGCACGTGCGCAACCCCCCTCCCTTTTCCCCCGGACAACGACCAAGACACTGCACAGGCACCAATGCCCGGCCAAGGACCGAGACTTTTCACGTGCGCAGCAACCCAACACGCCCCCCCACCCCCCAAAAGGTCTGAGACTTTGCACACGTGCAGTAACCCATCTACCACCCTGACCAAACACCAAGCCCCCACCCCGAGCCCCACCCACCGCCCACCCATGCGTAGCCCGATGTGTCCCCCTCAAATTAAAAATGCTTCCAGCGCCCCTGCTCACATATCTTAATGCCTGGCTGGTCATGGGTCCATATGCAGCCATTTTAATTGAGAGGGACTTTGGGAAAGGGACTCTGTGTCTGAAGAATGAATCCCTGCCAGTCACACTCGAGTGAGTGATTAACAAGGGATTTGCTTCTGACCATTAAGGCCATGAAAAAAAAAGTAGATTTCGGACATTCAAGTGGGGCAAGAAAATAGTGTTTTTTCAATTTCTCTTGAGCCTTTTCAGCTAGCATCTCAAACCTCCATGGCTGCTAGAGCTGCTGGAGTTTGTCATGGGGACGGGCACCTCCAGGGCCCCCCCTTATGGCTGCAGGACCCATGCAGAGGCCCCCACTATATTAATTATCACTTCTAACGTTGTCGGCTAATTAACTGACGTTTACAGCAGGACATGGCTGTGTAATTAATCAGTGTCAAAGAATACATTAAACTCAAATGTGATTACCATTGAGAAATGCAACAAAAACTGAATTTCAATGGTTTCTGCTCTTTTTTCAACCATATGTGTACCAGAACGGATTCACTCGATGTTGCGAGTAAGTACTGCAGCACGTCTAGATGATGAACTACATATGGTTGATATAAAGCTGTCTATAATCACTTCACTCTATTAATTTGAAAATGATTATTAGGAGAGACATTAGAAAGCTATTAGCACCATGTTTGGTTGACTATCATGTCACATTCCACTCCTCCAATCATCCTGCAAGCTAAGAAATATGTTCAGCTTACTTAGCAAAACAAGCTTGCTGAATACACTGAACTAGGAACTGTAATTGCCCTGGCAACTGGACAGTGTTTTTTTATTTCCAACAAGTGATGGAGCATATGGATAGGAAGCCAGTCGAAAGTCAGAACATTAACAATCCTCTCAAAATTGCTGCCGGGTTTAATTTTGCTAAAGAATAAGTCCTTTATTCCCTTGAAAACACTGAGAAATGAACAGACAATTCAAACAGCATGTGATTGTTTCCATTCAATGCTGCATTAATATGCTCCTATATTTAAATCCAAAACTGACACACACCAAAAAAGCAAAGGATCAAATTAAAAAGTGAGGCTATTGCTTTGGGCTATTGCTTTCAAAAAAGTGAAAAGAATCATTTAGTGATACTTGTATGGAAACAATTATGTTGACTATATGCAAGTATTATTTTACCTAGGCTGCTCGATGTTGTCTTGGTCCTCATCCTAGTATATTCTGTTAATAAACAGAATAAACTAGGATGAGACTCAAGGCAACCTAGCAGCACTAGGTAAAATAATACTTGCATATAGTCAACATAAACGTTTGTTATAGATACCAATGCGGATGCCCCTGGCTGGTTCTGGAACTGACTGAAAGTGATGCCTTGAAAGTATGACCTTCCCTTACAATACCAATTATGGGTGGAGCTAATAAAACATAGCTTTTTCTTCCTGTCTCCATACTAGCATATCTGAAGTAACCGAGTGTCATGAGATGGCAGGTTAGAAACTTCCCAAAATAGTTAACCGTCATAATATGAAAAGATCAACTGCTTTTATGATGGTCTGCAGTTACGACTTAAAGCAATACATCCATGCATGAACACAAAGGATCTGAAGGCTTGAGGTGTAACATTGCATGAAAAATAATAGCTAATAAGACAGTTAATTGTCTATTCGCAGTTTACGCTGTGTTTGTAGTCTGCATTATTGAACTGAACTGACATTAATTTACTAAAGATTTGCATCAGTCACAGTTAAATCTGATAATCAAACCAGAATGTTTTTGTCATAGCTTGTCTCTGGAAAACATTTCCAGACTGATGCAGGACACATTATGTCTGTTGTTACTCTGCTTTCAGCAGATACCAGCTAGATAACCACCCAAAAAAGCAGCCAACCCTTAGGAAATGAAGATAGAAAAATCAAGTACATGCAATAAACTTAAGTACATGCATATGTACAAGCACACAGAAAAAAGATTTAAAAACTAGCAAAAACAATAAAATAAAACTAAACAAACAGAAAAAAAATCCACTGTACCATGTTCCAACTTTAAATGCTAACTGCAACAGGTAACTTTACTGTTCCAGTAAATACTGTCAACTAGTATTCATGGGTGTGAAATGCACTACAGGAAATACATAACATTTTAAAACAATATCCAGTCTGTATAAATAAACTCAAGATCAGTAATATACAGTACTATGCTTACTTTCATAGAACTAAATATTTCACCACAATGACACGTTATATGTATGTCATTACTTACATAATTACATACATATATAATTACATGACAAGATATATTACATATCATGATTCTTTTGTACTACAAAAGATGCTGTCTGGGTAAGTGAAAACATTGTATGCCAAGCCAAAATATGGCATGTCTCAATATGAGGCATTATGAGGCAATAACAATATGATATTTTTATTGTTTTAAGTAATTTTATCTACAAAAAGTATCTTACTCTATTGGCAGACAATTTTATTTGTTTCCAGAAACAATGTTTCAAAAAAGAAAATGATCAGCCAATGGAATAAAATGCTGAATAAAACTCATTTGAATGAATATTCTTACTACAGTTCAGAAATATTACATATCTTATATATAGTTACAAAATTGTAGGCTTCACTAACATTTTTGCTGACTTTTACTGGAGGTCTAATGATACACTCTCCCATTCAGGAGCTCCAACATGTTTAACAAACTTAATCAAGTTTGTTAACATTATTAGTTTGTAACTAACTCTCCAGTGAAAGGGACCATGGAAACATCACCCTAAACCACTGACAACTAAAAAAAAAATTTAGGTTAAACTAGAAATTAAAGTGAGATATCAACAGGTCTACAATGGGGTAAAAATGACATGCATGACATTTACAAGTGGTTACTTCCTATGCAGTAATCTGACGTTCTAAATGTCAAGGTGCAGTAAAACATCAGACATCAGAGTAATTTGCTCTGTACAAGTAATATTCAATCCAGCAGAAATCAGTGTTGCAGGGTTGAAAAATTAGATCCAATCTACTGTATCACAGTTTTTTTGGCTTACTGCAGGGTGCTTTCTGCAGATCAGCTACAAAGACCTTAGCTCAAATGCTGCTGAGATCTATAGGATATAAGTCAGAGCTTTGTCACTTCTACTCTCTTCAAGAGTTGCATTCAGCAGACTGCCACTTAATTCTCTAGAAAGCCCAAAAATATTGTCAGCTATTTCTCTGAACTTCACCAGCCACCTCCTTCCTTTTTGCAAGGATCAATGACATCTATTCATTAAGGCAATACTACCCCAGTGTCAGAAAACAGCAGGATGTGTCCACCTGTGGTGTTCTCCATTCCGCAATATACGTCTTTCAAGTGATGTTCCTCTGCGACACCACATACAGACATTAAATCAGAGAGCAGAATATGACCACAGATTTCTGTTTTTTGCTTCCTCGGTATCAGGCACTGATTAAAACTACATAGCATTCATTCATCCAAGGCCATAAGCGTCAGTCACCGCCTACTGCGAACTTCGGGGATGATTCCACCTCCCCCTCCTCACCCCAGCAGGAAATGTGCTTAGCGGTAGTGGGCTTCCTACCTGCTTTCCAATTAAATCAAGATGTATTTGCCTTTCAAAGCCTACCCTCCTTTTCCCTTCTCTGCTTTTCCCTTCCCCACTGGAATAATTGATGGAGCCCTCTGGCCTATGATGAATGACTTCCAACCTAAAGATGAAAAGGAAGATGAATGCATTGCCCTGCAAAGGCTGTGAGGAGAGGCTCGAGGAGTGCTGACACAGTGACAAATACACTAACCGTGGCACCAACCTGCCTAACCAGCTGGGGAGGGTGGCAGCGAACCGATGCTTAGATGCCAGCTTGCCCATGCCACACGGCAGTCTGAAGCCCAATTACCTCAGCTAGCTGCTAATTTCAGCTGACCTGTTTGTCAGCACTGATGCCTTAAAGCAAAAAGAAACACGTCACTTTAAGGTCAGGGGAGAAAATATAGGGCATTTTTACGAGGAAAACTAAGAGACTTTTAATAAGAATGTCAGATAATAAGAGTTTATGACCCATGAAAACATAGGCAGAATGTTACACATATTCAGTTAAAACCAGGATATTCACACTTGGGTTGCCAAACATTTCTTAAAACCAAATGTAATACTTTTCAGTATTTTTTCAATACCTCAGAAAAAAAGTAATCCACAACATTACCAACACATCATGTTCTGTAGCTCTCTACCACACTACCTTATACAGTGGTTGGTGTGTATTATTTGGTATGGAATGTAGATGTACTTAGGAAAAAGCTGTCATAATATTACTAACAAAGGTTATACCTGAAATTACTGCTTTGTTTATTAATTTTGCCTTTTATTGGACATCTTTTATCTTCCCACTCCACCATGGCTTAATATTCAAATGAAGTGGTTCCACTTGCAAACCTGAGGTTATAACCCAGTCCAAAATGATGAAATACAACAAAAACCTGTTTCACGGAGAAAAAAAAAACTACGCATTATTAATGAGGTGCATTTAAGGGATAATTCTGTAGCACTTTATAATAACTACTCTCTATTAAGCATTTATTAAGCATTGGTAAAGTCTTAGTTAATACTTTGTTATTCATCTGTTTGGATATATTTATGTGTATATATGAAGAGCTAGAGAGAGAGAACTTGAATACAGAGGGAAATCGGGAGTTGAGAGAAACTGTAGAATAAGTTGAATTTGAATGTAGACGGATTTGGTAAGTTGCTAATTAAGATAGGGTTAGTGTAATTCCTCCGGCTAAAATGTTCAAATCAGCTCTGCAAAGCCGGACCACAGAGTGTAAAAGTGGATATGTGACTTATACATGTTTAAGATTTGTGAATGTTGGTTTTGTATGTTTTTTTACTGTTCTTTTATGAGATGTTGCTGTAATGGTTATGTCACTGACAGCATTCTGTTAATCATAGTTCAGAAAATGAGAGAGAGAGGAGGGATAT
>JBBPCX010000011.1:18142185-18152731 GCA_037974365.1 Hydrocynus forskahlii
AACAAAGTATTAACTAAGACTTTACCAATGCTTAATAAATGCTTAATAGGGAGTAGTTATTATAAAGTGCTACCGATAATTCTTAGGGAGTGGTGTTCAAAGATGATGTTGATCATCAGGTGCAGGGACTGTTAGGCTGTGTGCAGGTCCACCTGCTTCCCCCTTCTCAGGCTTGCAGTGATTAACACTGAAGCACTACGTATAAATAATCTCTTTTTCTCCATCAAAAGAGCAAAGGGCCTGAAGCAGAGGGCACTACTTCCAACTTCCCTTTAAAATGTCCCCCCAAGTGAGCAATATAAGCATTCACCTCAACTGGTGCCACTAGTCTGGTTGTTACTCCTACAGCTGCACTGTTAAATGCCTGAATGGCAACACCTGCATTACCCTAGTTCTGCCCTTGGCAGGCCAGTCAGCAGTCCACGCAGGACATTACTGTTTCAGAGATACAACCTTTACAGCACCTTTTCCAGCTTCGGTTATGTTTTCTATGAAGGATCAGTTTATGATTATGTCCCCAAACAGCAGCACTAGCATAACATGAGATGCATTTAGTTCTCCTCCTCTGAAATGGCTTCATACCAAGGATAGTCACGGAACACCAGACAGTGTCTGAAATACATCATGGGATTCATGTTGTATCTACAGCTGTAAAATTACAAAATCAAACAACCTTGAGTTTTCCTATTAAAACCAATCTCCAATGCAGCACGCAGTGCAAGATCCAGAAAATCTAATCAAGGCTTAAAAAGGGCAAAATAAGAGGAAATGCACAAACCATGAGCAAGGGAATAATTCCAAGCAATAAGCCACTGAGACTAATCTAAAAGGCATTAAAGAAGCATTCATATAGAAAAAGAAATTACTGACAATAAAACAGTATCCTGGTATGCCCTTTCTGTCAGACATTTTACATCAGACTTCTGGACTACAATTTTCAATTCAGGCGTAATGCTGTAGGTTGTATTGCCAAGACAACAGGGACTGATGAAAGCCACAGCACAGTTTGACTCAAGTCATCTGGAAGGAGGGAAGTTTTATTTTTGGTCTTTATTTCTTCTTCATTAGCAAGAATGTAAAAAAGACCATCTCTCCTCACTAAAAAATGATTGGGTTAATATTTTTACCATTCTCCTCCACTTCATTATTTAGTCACTTGATCGTTCATGGAGAGATGGAAATGAGGAGACAGTCTGCGACTTCCAAGAAAACAAACACCCACAAACACACAGTGTGTGTGTGTGTGTGTATGTGTGTGTGTGTGTGTGTGTGTGTGTGTGTGTGCATGCTTAATTCCAGTTGCAGACTTGAATATAATGATAAGCAGTGTTTATCAGGCAAAAAATAGATTACATGGCAGTGGCAACAAAGAGAAATTTGCAATGCACTAATACAAAGCTCATTTGAATGTTCTTTAATTAAACAATCTAAAAGAAGAGTTAGCATTTTGGTCAGCTGCAAAAGAAAAAACACCTTTGATTATGATAAAGGCAATACTCTTGATTCAGTTCCCGTGTCAAAAAACAAAAGTGTGTGAAAACTGAGCTATTATATAAATATGCATTATCTAGGGCTCAATGTTTGTTAGCTAATAATTTAATGATGAGAAAAATAGCCACTCTGACTGGCTGTGAAGTAAACAAATACAAAATATAAATACCACAGAGAGCTCCTGTGATTTGAACGAGACACTGTAATAGCATAAAGCCTTTAAAGCAGCTATTTGGTAAGTTATTTAACTTTTAAAAACAGACTACTGAAACACAGTTAAAAATAGAGGTTTTCAGAAAAGATCTATTCACCACCTTGTCTTAGGCTTTGTGCCTATTCCTAACACATAATGCATAAAAAGTTCATTTTACTGTTTCATCAGGAAGTCGGGGGATATTTATTTAGTTTCTACTGTGGAAAAAAGCCCTCTTACCAGTCAAATACTCCGGATCAGGAACCGGGCTGGACAGCTCTTCGTGGCACTGGGCCTCATTGGGTATTGATGCCACAACCATGCCATCTGGAAGCTGCTGCTCTATGCCACGGGCGAAATTTTTCTGTCTAAAAAGAGAAGAGGACGGTCAACTTAGAAACACCACTCCACAAACTCAGACCATTCTTTATGTAAGGGAGTATCTGTCAACGACAGGTGAATTTCTGACATGCCATTATAGAAAATCCCTATAATGTATATGAAGGAACTCCATATAGAAACTTCATTTTCACTGTGTCACAATTCATCATGTTCATCCCCTATTTATTCTCCTTCCTGCTTTACTTGTCTGCTTTTGCACCTGACAATCTCATTTAGATCTCTCCAAACCCCAGCTTAAGTTTTAATGGTCACTCCATCCTGCTAAACCAAGATTTTAGCACTATTTACTTAACACTGACAATTATTTTATCACACGTTAACACAAGTTTTATAAAAAGGCCTTTTATTTTGAAAGTTTGTTGTTATTTTGTGGTCATGGGCGCGTGAAGCATTTGGTGCTCTCAGCCTTGGCTGGTTTTCGCGGTGTCGGGTGTTCCATTATTTTTGTCCACATTATATGGACAAAAGTAATGGGACACTTGACCATTACACCAACAGTGACTTTAATGACACTGCATTTAGATACAGACTTTCATATGGAGTTGGTCCAACTTTGCAGCTACTATAATGGTTAGGCTCTGGACTCTGAGGGTAACAAACTAGATAAAATGTGAATGCCCTGGCAGGACAAATAGCTTTGGTTTTATATTTGATTTGATTACATTAATGTTTCAGTTGAGATTTAAAAGAAATATTTGAACTGCAGCTGTGTAACTGTGTTAAAGGGAATACTGCTGTTAAAAAGCACCTTATTTGTTTAAAGAATGCATGTGATTAATTAAAAATGTAAATCGTTCCCCAGCATTAGTTCCTTCACTTCCACAGTACTAATACGTCAGTACATTCGACATCCGTTGAATCTAAAGCCAGTTTTGGCTTTAGACTTAAGAAATAAAATTATGGCTGTGATTACATTTGCACACTAGTAAGGTTGAATATTATTCCTTTAAACTGTTGACCTATTTTTGCTTTAGATTTATTTTTACATTGATATGTCCTCATTGATCAATTATCAATCTGACAATCTGTCACATCAAGCCAAGTGAGGGAGGTGCAGCTGTGGATTTCCTTTTTCATCCTTTATTTCAAATGTGAAAACCAAAAAGGCACAAGGGCCTAAACAAACCAGAACTTGCAATAACATATGAGGGGATAATGACAGTGGATCGACACTAGTACACAAAACAAAGGCTTTTAAATACCAACAGAAGTAAAACAAACAAATCAAAACTAAACCACCGGCCGGCTGTAAAAAAGTCCTCTTTAACCAAAACAGAAGGGGTGGCCTCTAGCTGCCGCTGACCATGGGCATGACACAATTCCCGGTTGAAATCCTTTTCATGTGCTATGAAGATGTGGTACGCTAATTACTATGCACTTCAATGTGCTGGTAAGCACCATGCAGTTTTCACAAGGTACTACAAACTAAACAATTTGAAATTAAGCAGTTTTTGCCTGTAAGCCTGTTTTATTCTCTATCTTTACACAAGGGCTTTCCTTTCATAATTCTCATCTGTGATGCTGAATGCAATTCATGCAACCTGCTAAAGAAAAAGTAATGCCTGACAAACTTTCCAACCTCTCAGTGACACTCAGCTTTGATGGGATAAAAGCACCAAAAAGAACAACTCCAAAGGGTGACTCCACTGTAATGAGCACAGAGCGGCTATTTATGAAATCCACTGTTTGGTCTCTACTGAACAACAGCCCTGGAACTTGTACCATTACGCAATCTAAATTTCTTTGCAAGGTCTACTGTCATATCTCATTAGGGGATAGACTCATGATAGAATAGCATTATCTCAGAATATGAAGTGCACTGTCTAATTGGGCTTAAACAGGAACAGGGAAAAAAAACAGACGCTTATAAGAAGCAGCTGATGTTAATTTGAAATTGATGGGTGGTCGGTAGTGTATTTGTCACTTGTGCTTTATTAAACAGGCATGCCAGTGCAGAGTTATGTCGACACTTTGCCCTCATCTCCAGTGAATCGATAATAGCAGCCAAAACGTAAACAATCCCTCAGACAGTGCTGCACAAACGGTCATTATGAAAAGACGGAAATCTTACCAGAGTGCTTTTGCAGACATTAGACAAGCCAATTTCATTGCCAGACTGTATGGGTCAAGTATCTTTAAGGCTCTTTTTCAAACTGTTAATGTAATACAAGCTTTTGCTTTTTAAGAAATCAAACATTCCAGTTTTGTGTTTCTGGAAATCACAATATATGTCAACTTTTAACAAAAAGTAATGAATTGTTCTGTGTTCTTTCAATAAATAATTTTAAGCAGGGGCGCCAGAAACATTTTAATGTGGGGGGGCGCATTGGTCCACATCTGCGTGTAGTGGTTGGTGTGTGCGTGCAAAGTCTCGGTTGTTGTCGGGGGAAAGGGGGCAGTTGCGCGCGTGAAAAATTTCTTGGCCCTATTATGCAATTTCTCCTGAAAGCGCCCCAAAAGGCTGCTTGACAATCATCCGGTGCGGTATGTGGTATTTGAGGCATGGCTCTAATTAACAAATAGAGTGTGCTTTTCCTATATATCTTGTGTGCACTTTGGTCATATGTAGTCCTCCTCTTTGAAAGGCAGAATACGATGTTACTTTTTCCATGTCTGATGAAAATGTGCAGAAGTTGCTGCTCTTGTCAAATGTGAACGACTGGCTTGGATGGATGGCAAAATATTAACAGTAAGACACTACTGCTACTCAAAGCTATTTCTGATACGAGGAACACTCTCCCTACTGAGGCGGTCTAGATAAACAGCATACTGCAGTTGAACCCACAGGCCTGAGTTTTAATGAAAGCAAAGTCTACAGCTGTGGAGTTCTGGAATTTTAGGATAATTAAGAATAAGAAGAAATGTTTCTGAATTCTGTGACCAAAAAAGAGGAGTTGACAAATGAAGATTTATACATTTATACTAGGGCTGGGCACGTTAACGTGTTATTATAGCATTAACACTTTATTTACTTAACACCTATTAACAGGGTTTTTAAAAATTGTTTTATTTTGAAAGTTTGATGCTTTTTTTGTGCTCATTCTGTGTCTCAGCTGGTTTTTGCGGGGGCCAGACGTCCCATTACTTTTGTCCATACTGTATGGCCAAAAGTAATGGGATGCCTGACCCCGGCAAAACCGGCCGAGACATAGAACGCTGCATGGACAAAAGTAATGGGACACCTGACCATTAAACCAACAGGGACTTCAATGACACTGCATTCAGATACATAGACTTTAATATGGAGCTGCTACAATGGTTCCTCCCCCCATTCTCTGGACTCTGAGGGTAACTTGTTTTTCTATAACAAACTAGATAAAATTGTGAATGCCCTGGCAGGGGCAAATAGCTTTGGTTTTGTATTTGATTTGATTACATTAATGTTTAAGTTGAGATTTACAAAAACATTTGAACTGCAGCTGTGTAACTGTGTTAAAGGGAACAATGCTGTTAAAAAGCTGTTTGTTTAAAGTGTTTGCAAACCAAAAGTTGCACTTTTGTTCATATAGCAGTACTTTTAAAAATAAAAGTATACAATACACTATATATATATATATATATATATATATCATAGCCCAGGTTTAATTTATACATTTAAAACTCTCAGCTTAATATTTCTAACTGTAACTTCCACTGTCCAAGTTTTCCAATATACAATATACAGGGAAAACAGTGTATAATTTGAAACTTCAAATACACATCACAGCAGAACTGCAAAATATTTTGAACAATATTATTCCCTGCCTCATAAATCTTGTTTTTTGCACATGTAACTACTCAGCTGCAAGAACACTGTATGTTACACAATACTACTGTCACGAATCCCCTCTTGCTCCTGGCATTGAAGGCAGGCACAAACGCAGACTACCATTTTAGATACTTTTTATTTTCCCAAACACAAAGCAAGCAGGAACGAGGGCCTAACAGAACTCAAACAACACAGGATTCAGGAGATTGCAACATAACCCCACAAGCATGACTGGCAACTAAGGTCCACCTCAAACAAACTTAAATACAAAAAAACCCACCCCCACAAACCAATAAACAAACCCAAACTCTTATTTCAAACTAAACACAGCTGTAACTAATAATACCCAAGAAAACCCACCACCACTTCATAGTAAAAGTTCTCAAAACTAAACTTAAACTTTGGCGGCCTCTAGCGGCCACTGACAGGACATGACAACTACATTCAATCTTGGCACAGTTTCCGCATTGTTGGCTGCACTGTATGTTGTCCTGCCTTGCTCTCCTGTAGTTTGCACCCTCTTTCAGTTATAGAATGATATTATTATAAAATTGGAGAATGATGAATGCAGTAGTTTATTTGGGTAGATATTCAATCTTAATACAGTTTCTTCAGTTATTGCTGCAATTTATTGCATAAATAAAGAGTAAACATACTCTGACCATATTCTTGTCCAGATACTGAACTATGAATGTAAGTTAAAATGTAAACAAACAATAAATATTTTATAAATAAAAAGGCAGTGCTCATAAAGTCGGGCCTATTGCAAACAGAAAGCAAGGGAAACACTAAACTCATAAAACATTAAATATTTTGTTTCTCTTGAGCACACTAGGAAAGAGAACATTTTTGGCAGATAGTTCAGTTAAATACTTTCTTTTAATGGTCAGTAAACAGAAGAGTAACAGGAATTAAGTAAACATTAAAGTTTACTAATCCTTGTTTGGCTCTTATGTATACTATCCAAAAAAGATACTAAATATGTACCATCTCAGTGGCATGGGAGGAACCTTCCCATGAGGGTAGGAGTGCTCCCCCCAAAAAAAGTATTAAAACACACGCTGATTGGTGAAACATTTTTATTAGAAGCCTCGTACAAAGCCTCATACCAGGGTATATGCAGTAATCCTTAAGTTAAATTTAATACCTTTTAATACCTGTTTTTACTACCTTCGGAATTTTTTAAAAAAACATCACGAGTTGCAAATGTTAATCAGTGACCTTTCTAACATTTACGCAGATTTTGACATATATAACACTATATAACAGAATAGATTTACAGACTCACAGATGTTGACCACATACTACACATGTATTTCACTTCGTAAATTAAAAAAAAAAAAAAAAAAAAACTCCATAAAATGTGCAATGAAGACGAAGACATAGCTCCAACACACTGGCTGGAATTCACTGCATGAACTGCTGATGCATTACAAACTGGCATCTGCACTACTGGCATATGAACTGTTGGTGATATCACTTCACATTATTTGATTTTAACATAAACATGTACTATAGATCCAAGTCTATGGGTGCCGTTTGTAAAAACAGCTTAACAAATTTAGAGATGTCATTTTTTCATCTTTTAGCGCAATTTTCACACATTTAGAGCTAAATGTGTTAAAAAACTAAATGTTGCGCTCTAAATCTAAACGTTGCACTTTTACAAACGGTGACTCTAAATGTGGGATTTTTGAGCTCTAAATGTTGAGCTCTAAATGTTTAGAAGATATGCTAATTGGCTAAGCCCCGTGATTACAATCAGCTGTTACTTAGAAGGGGGCTGGCCTGCATGCTGTGATATCCCCTCACCAACATGGGGAATTTGCCTTAAATGATCTTAAATCTAAATGTTAAATATGAAAAAAATATCTCGTACTCTAAATGTGAAACTGCACAGTTAGATAGGGCTTGGTGACCTCTTTCCAACGACCCCTCGTTTAACATAATAGCCCCCCAGCAATCCGGAGTTATTAGCCAAAAACCGTTCACTTCGGACAAAAGTAATGGGACACCGGGGCAAGGTGAACGGTTTTCAGCGAATAACACTGGATTATGGCAAACGAAGGGTCGTTGGAAAGAGTGCAAGATATAAATAAATAATTCCATGAAATGAACATTGTTTACGAGTTATGACTCATGAGTCACAACACTCAAGTCCGAGTCAAGTCTCAAGTCGTTCAGGGCAAGTCCAAATTAAAGTCACAAGTCTTAAGTGTGACTCGAGTCCGACTCTCAGACTCAAGTCCCCATCTCTGGTGCCCAGATATTCTAAAGCCTACGTTTAAATGAACTAACGCAAACTTTAGCTGATAGAATTTCACTCAAAATAAGAAACCTCATTGTCTGAAAAAATAATACTTCTAAAACCAAATGTAACTTTTAATGGCCTTAAATTTGACAATTTTGATTTATCACCTTTTAATACTTTTTAAAACCCCACGGACACCCTGCATACACTGAGCCACTGCTTCCAGCTGTAACATGCCCAGTTCAAATTATCAAATAATTATCAAGCCCTTCATGGGTTTATTAAGCCGTGTTACAGTAGGAAAAGAGGAAACTGTACAGGGCTAGAGCCCTCTAGGGCCTACATTGAGAAAAAAGGGCATAAGTGTGAACTCTCAAGTAGTCTGGATGATGAGAAAAATTATTTCCTAAAGGAACCGGGATATTAATTAAATGTCTGAATGCTGTGGAAATTCATGTGAAAAAAATCAAAACATTATAACTCTTCTGAATTACGCGTGAGCAAAGCATCTAATTAATTACGCATGAGCAAAGTATCTAATTAATTATTTCATTAATTTTTCAAATTCAAATATCCTTTTAATCACACATTCAGCCTTTAAGATAAGCCTACTCTTATGTGATATATTTATTTTTTTGTTGAAAGAGTTACCAGGAGAGGGCTGAGGAGACAGGCTGACAGATTTTACAAAAGCTTGTCCTAATCGTGATCTGCTACTTGATTAATGAGAACAAAGGGCAGTAAAATATTCATTAAAAACAGCTCAATCCGTGCTGTGCAGGAGATAGGAGAGGAGCCAGGTGAGGCCTGCTGCCCAGAGGAGAGCTGAAGTAATTAGGAGCGGGCACATTTATAGCCACTATTTTTTAAGGTAAGCAGTCTCAGGGCTGCTGGTAGAAATGAGAGATGGACTGATGGCAAACAAAAGTGAGGCAAAACAAATACTGGCCTCTGTACTTGGCAACAGGACACAAGTTTAGTGGTGTGATCCAAGTATGCAGACTGAGAAAAAATATCAGTCATTCATGGGGGGTGAGTGAGAGAGCGAGAGAAAGATTTAAAGCAAGGCCCAGGGCATTTTACGGATGAAAACATATTCAGCTGTGTGGCACAACCTGAAGTTTAAGAATGCACACACAGGCAACCCACATGCTGAATGAGTGACTTGTGTTTGACTGTGTGAATCTCTGTGAGTTTATGGGATCAGGCACTGATGTTGAAGGCCTGACTCTAATGTTTTACAGAATGAATGGACACAAATTCTAACAGAGACACTCTAAAATCTTGTGGAAAGCCTTCCAAGAAGAGTGGAAGCTGTTATAGCTGCAAGGGGTGAGCAGCTCCATATTAAAGTCTACGTGTTTGACTGCAATGCCATTAAAGACCTTGTTGGTGTAATGGTCAGGTGTCCCAATACTTTTGTCCATAGAGTGTATGTAGGCAGCTTGATGAAATATGATGACTCATAAGAAATATGACCTGTTTGCATTATCTGCAACTAGTATAATAGTAGAACTGTATACACCGGGTAGACCCTATTCAATAAAAAACAGACTAGAATGCTTCTAGATGAAAATAATGCCGTACACAGTTTCTGCATTTTACTGAGGTACTCAGTCTTTATGCTCTGCCACAAGTGAGTTCAGTACCACTGTTGTGCATGTTTGCCTGGACTGCAACCGCAGGAGCTCTGATTTTAATGGATTTATACAATGCATAAAATCATGCGCTTTCTGGTGATGTTTATTGGATCACACAATTGAATATCAAATATGCAGTATTTACATCAATCATACACAACATGAAAACCACTGGCAGGTGAAGTGCATAACATTAATCTCAATAAAATGGCACCTGTAAAGGGGTGGGATGTATTAGGCAACAAGTGAACAATCAGTTCTTAAAGCAGATCTGTTGGAAGCAGGAAAATGGGCAAGCTTAAGAATCTGAGGAATTTTGACTAAGGACAAATTGTGATGGTTGTGATGGCTAGTTAAGAGCATTTACAGGTCTGCTGGGGTATTCCTTGTATGCAGGGGTTAGTACCTAGCAACAGTGGCCCAAGGATGGACAACTGGTGATATAACTTTTTCAATAGAAACAATAATAATGATACATTCATGTTCAAAATAATGAGGTATTTCAATCTGGTCCATTCAAATTTTAAAATAAAGGTATTGTTTAGTTCATTATATCCCAGACATCCAATCAGAGTTGAGCAACATTTTCTTATAATTGGATAAAAGGTTTGTGGTAGGAAATTCACATTTTAACATTGCAGGGAGAAAAGTCCCATTTGCTTCGCTGCACTCTGAGATTGTTGTATTTTTTTTTTACATACTACTGAAGTTCACTATTGTTAGCCAACTTACAGCATATTACAGTAAGGCTATAACTTACTAGCAAAAGCACAGGAATGTAGATGTAATATGTACGATTGGATATGTGTCTTATTAAAAAA
>JBBPCX010000011.1:18152831-18180066 GCA_037974365.1 Hydrocynus forskahlii
AGCCGAAAGAACCGGCTCTTCTTTGGGAGCCCTGCCACAAGAGCCAGCTCTCTGAAAAGAGCCGAACTTCCCATCACTATAACCTGTGAATGTAAAACATGAACTGCGTTCAGTCTCGCGAGAGTGAACGTCACTCATGGTTATGTTCATAATTTGTAAACCGACTCGTTCAGTTCAGCATTCACGGAAAATAGGAATGTGTTCAATGAACGCCATTCATTGAACGCGTTCATGCACAACAATGTGCCAGGATTGTGGGGTTGCTGGAGCCTATCCCGGCAGTAATAGGATGAAAGGCAGAAAAACACCCTAAACAGATCACCAGCTCATCACAGGGCAGAAACACAGACACACGCACACTCACAATTAGGGTCAATTATCATCTCCAAGTCCCGATTTGCATGTTTTTGGGGTGGAAAGAGAAGAACTCAGCGGAACCCCACACAGGCATGAGGAGAACATGCAAACTCCCAGCAGAAAGCCATCCCAGCCCGAAGGGATGTATTTGATAAATAAATTATATTTGGCATGATATTTAAAAAATGACCAATTGATGCAAGATTTGGACTTCTTACACATTCCTTTTAAGATTTTCTTTTTTTGTATTAAGACAAAAAAGATTTCAAATGTTTATGCATCATTGTTCTGAATGATGTATCATGTGTACTCATGTATAGCTTAAATTTACAGTAAATGATCTCAGTATCCATTTCTAAATGTCACAACATGTTACACTTAGAGCATATTTTGCGACGCCGAACAACTTCATGCATCATAGCAAGACAATTTTGCAGAGCCAGTACAGAACAATAAGCAAAGTATAATAAAGCATGCTGTCTGCAGTTTGAGTACATGACTGGATTATATTATTATATTAATTTTTGCGTTCCTGTCTATTCCAAGGTCACGAAATAAAAACATTGTGATATCTTGTGAAAATTAGTCTGTTTCACCGGAGCATAAATGTCTTGCAATTATAGTATACAAATGCATTTTGTGTAAAAACTACCAGTCCGGCCTGCTAGACTTTTTATTAGTGAGTCTGCATTAGGCCAAACTTTAGCATATGTTTGAATATTCCATTGCTGTTTAGAAAGGGACCTAATGCTTTTGCCATTAAGCAGGTAGCGACCTGACTTGATTTATCCATCATAGTCATACTCTAAGGACTATTATATAAAAGGTAAATGCTGAGGTTAGCTGGAACCAAAGAAACCTGAGCAAATAAACCAATCAGCTGAATAGCAATCAGTTCGGAGGGCATTTTGAGTCTCACACAGATATGCACACTGAAACGGAGCCTAATCCTAGCGTTTAAAAGGTAACAGGTTTAAATAGCAGCCGAGTCATCTTCAGAACCCTGCTGTGTAAAATCTCAGGTGGAACTCGTTCCGAGCAGGCAGAAATCCAGAGTCATGGATGAGCAACAAAAAACATGCAATCGTAAGTAATACAGCCATCAATATAAAAGGACACATTTGTTACACAGTGTCTGCATGTCTTAGGCTTTTAAGTGGAGCTTTAAATGCATTTCATATGCCTCAGACTCAGTGCAGGTGATGTCAGGCTGAGTAATATAGTTTTGAACTTATGGCCAAGAAGAGTAAGTTGTCATACTTTTAGGCTCAACCGATTACAATATGTGTTTTTTGCAGTCAGATTACAAGTTCAGAACAAAACATTAAGCGGGCATGGAAGAGTGTGTGTGTGAGAGAGTGTGTGTGTGTGTGTGTGTGTGTATGTTTATTGTAAGTAGTGTGTTCACCCGCAGAACATCTGGATGTTGTAAAGTGTAGGATCTTCCTCTAGGGGAGCTAGCTGTTGAAGGCACAGCTGCTCACAGCCTCCATTAAATCCATCTGAGCAGTCAATGCCAATGTGGTGGTCATAGCAACCGGTGCCATCCTTCATTGGGCTCAAACCTGGAGGGCACTGAGAAAAACAATACAAAAGACAAAAAAAAAAGTACATTAACATCAATTATCAGTTTTTAAAACAGAGTGACCAAAAGCATGAAACAATGAAACCCAACACATTCAGTTGCCAATTAATTAAAAAAAGAAATCGATATATGTCAAATGACACTTTTTACTCCTCTATGCATCACAGAGAGGAGACTCCGAATATGCAATTACATGTGGTGAAAAAATTAAAGATGCACAAGGTGCACAACTTCCACAACTTAACACCTGCTCCCTCCATTTCACACTGTCCATTGCCACTCCCAAAGCAATTTTACCAAGCACTGTGAAACCAGATTCACATGATGTTTTCTGTCAGCAACAGTTTAAAAAGGGGAATTTGATGGGTTGATTCATACAAGCTGCCCCACTTGGAGAACGGGAGGAAATTCTCAGTGTGCCTTTGAGCATTAGGATATAAATTTCACATTCTCTCTCAGATGGCCGGAGACCAAAGAGACCTTCCTACCAAGAAAAAAATATCCTAGTAGGAGCTCTGCAAGCTGTGATGAATATGTTTTTGTGAGCTTTCCAGAGAGCAGCATGCTGTTGTGGCAGTCAACTAATTTTTTTTTTACCAGTTCTACCATTTTAATATGCACACTGGCTACGATTAGAAGTCAGCAACAGAGCTCCATGTTAGATAAGAGTTTGTTGATTAGAGTTAAGCATGATAAGCTCCTGCAACAGAAATTAAACTAACAATTTAGGGAAATATGGTATAGGGCGACTTCTCATAATTCAAAAGAGAATGCCCCCTGCAGCAGATATGAGAGCCAAAAAAGTCTTAACAAATGTTTCACAGTGTGATATTACTCTTCATCAAGTGGCTTCCTCCATGCACTAGGATTGGACGAAGGAAATTACATATTATCTGATCTCTTGCATGGGACTCATTTATATCACATGTATCAAATATCATGGTTGGGACTTTGTCCCCTGGATGTATCTGTATTGATTTTGTCATTTCGCAAAAGATGCTACAATAAACAACATGTAACATTCTGAAACTCCTGAATGTATTTGTGTCATGAACACATTAAATCAAGTGGACTACATGTGTTCAGAAGAAGGTACCTGAAAGAAAAGTATATATTGGGATAATTTCTGTTCTTTTGAGGCTTCCTATTGGGCAACATGATAACAGGCTAACATAATATGCTATTAATACTATATGACTACAGAATTAGTCCATTTAGACCGCTGATGTTCAATGCAAAGAGCCCTTTTCAGTTTAGGATGTGCATACCGGCTCACGCTCAAAGACCCCAGAATAAGCTCTGGGTATCTGCGACCCTAGTGAGGATTAAACATCTACAGAAAGTGAGTGAGAGTGAATTGAAACTGTCAGCAGGCATCAGTTTAATAATCAACAATTCAATAATCAATTTCCAAAAACATTTCCAAATGAAGAAACAAAATACACCAAGTTTTACCCCCTCCCAAATACTATTTAAAGGCATTTTCCAGATGACTGGGTTGTGATACACATCAACAGAACTGGGGTCATTTATAGTGATTGGATCTCTGCCTTCTATTTGCTTCTTCCTTTTGTGGCCACAGATATAGAAAGGTCAAAGCAATTCAAAGCAATTCTGTGGTAGAAGATAATACATATGGGGATTTTATGGTAATTCCTTTATCCACAGCGTTTTATTCATACTTGGGGCTTGGAGGGCAAACATACAAGAGACTAGTGAGGAGGACCATATCCTAGCTCAGTTCCTATATTTGCAAAGAGTCTGACCTTGGCTTCTCTCTCAATTTCTATATCTGCACCTTTGGAGAAACACACAGTTTATTACTTCTAATTCAAGTGGAATTGCTGAGACTTGTGCACAAAAACAGAGGAACTAAAGCAGTTAATGTTGCTACAGAAAAGGTGTTACAATTAAACTGTATCTCATTTCTCAAGGACTGGCCGTGTGAGTTAAAAAGTCCAGAAAGTTAGAGCAGACTGAAGGGAGAGAACAAGAGACATATAACATATCCATTCACCAAAGGTCTCCTCACAGAATATAAACAACGGCCTCAAACATGTCTCGATAGCTTGATTATAACTGCAGTGTTGCTTCGAACATTCTTGAGGCTATTGTACATGACATAAAGCACAAGATATCTTATAATATAAATGGACTTATACAGCATGTCAGTGTAATTTTTTTGTTTTCTTGTTCTGTTCTTCTTTAAAACATGAGTCTATACAGAATTATTTGCGGTGTAGCTAATAATCAAAAAATGCAGAGCACTTAAGTGGCACAACAGTCAAAGAATATGAGTCCACGTAAGCACAATTGGAGTCACAGAGTGGATAGAATGGCCCACCCTCTCCCCCAGTCATTTTATTTTGTACATTTTACCAAATAGTAACAACTATCTTCTTTGAAGGCTGTTGAAATGTTTTGCAGGCTACAAATGTTGTGGCTTGAATAAAAACATGAGGCCTTTGAATACTAAATATAGAATCAACAAAACAAACAGATACTCAAATATTCAAATTATTTGGGCTAGCATTTGTATGATTTTGTGGAGTTAAGGTAAAGAATGAAGGAGTTGACCCAAACAGTGCCTTTTATTTGGAAAATGCAGAGTGCACAGAGTTTACTGAACTTACAAAATAGCTGTCCTCAGGGCTAGGGAACCTCAGCTTCCTCTCATTATGTACCAAACAGCTTAAGAGATGCTGCCACAATATCATTAATGTGAGAAACTGCAAAGAATTTCTCAAAAATCATTCTCACAAATAGTTTATTAAATGTAGGAACTTTTTTCTCAAATCGTGAACCCTTACAAATGATCTCTGTGTAGACACTGCAAATGTTTCATCTGATATAATAACTATGTGCACACAACATTAGAATCCAATAAAGGTTTGGGTACTTTTAATTTATCTTAATACTTTAATGGTTTGAATTGTAGAATTGATTCATGAAACATATCCCAAGTTTGTGTATCTAACAATCAAGGTTCAAGGTTCAAGGTTACTTTATTGTCATCAGCAGTTGTGTACACGTACAAAGTGAGATGAGACAACATTTCTCCATGGACCACAGTGCAACATATAGCAACATACAACATTCAACAGAGTGCGGGTTTACAACAAACAGGACAAAACACAGACAATAACTCTCAAAAATCCTTCTGAATCAAATAAACAAAAACACTCAACTATCAATTTAATTGTTTCTATGTCAGCTCAAAGATTCACATCCACATTGCTAACAGAGTTGTTCTGCAATTAATTTGCTTTTGAGAATGCCAAACAAACATTATACATTACAATAAGATTGAAAAACAACATCAGCAGCATAATTCTATCATGTAGTCACACTATCCTTCACAGTTGTGGGTTTAACAGAACACTTTTTTAGGCCATATGTCTATTGTTTCTTGTCGGAAAGTGAACTGTTGATATATTAAAGAGATCATTCTGGGGATTATAGTAATTAGCATGCCCCAGCATCCCTGCCAGCTATACAAGGCCCTGTGCAGCAGATAGTAACAGAGATGAATACACAGGGTCTTTTCAAATACAATTTTAGATCTTGGACAGGGAAAGTAAAACGTGGAGGAGCTTCATACCTGCTGTGTGCCAGCCTTTCTCAGGCACCACAAGCAGTCAAGACTTTTTTTTTTAAATATTGACTGGGAAATCATAACTCCTTAGTAGTCTGAAGGTGCTAGAGCCAGGATAGCTCTGGGCAAAACAGGAACTGGGTGCTGTGATGGAAGGTGGTGATAAGCTGCCCCTGACAGCCCTACAGGTGGGACATGTCACTATAAGGAATGATCCAAATGAATCTTACTTTAAGGAACTAGTCCTAGAATAGAGGTGTCCTCCTCTGCTTCTGTATACCAGTTTTAACCCTGAAGTTTTGATGTTGAGAAAGATCTGAGTTGGATTATTATTTACAGTTGAATTAAACAAGCAGTTGTGAAATACTGTCTACTAAAAAGCAGTGAAGGCTTAAAAATGATCCATGAGCTGTAAAAACAACCATGTGAACAATGTCTCAGGAGAATACACAGGTTCATTTCTGTTAATATAATGTTCATATAATGACAATATATATACAAGCTAGAGAACTATCATAATGTAAAATACATTTTTAATGGGTTTTCATAACCAATTATGGATGTTCTAAGCATAGCAGGCTCATTGCATGCTTCTAACACTTGCAATGTCATGTAAACAAGGGGGCTGCTAAAACTACTTAAACCGAAAGACATGTATTGTCTGTCATTTACAACACATTTTGAAAGAGTTGATGTTATATACAATACTGGGTGTATACTTCTCATCTTCTACATCTGTATGGTGTGGAAAAAAGTCCAATCCATACGGAAGAACATATGTGAAGAGGTTCAGGAACTAGAGGTTGTGTACAACTATAAAGGTTGTATCTAAAACACAAATATGGTTATTTATTTACTATCTAAAAATGTATTCTAGAGTTGTATATAAAGATATTGGTAAAATAATGGCAAATCCTGAAAAGCTCATTAACTTTAGGATCTATTTTGTATTTACCTCCTAACCTGCATTCATCTCGATACCATGACTGGATTTTGGTCACGCCTCTCAAAACTACTAAGAAACAATAACTCAGGCATCAGGTAACATTCACTACTTCATAGATATTTCATTTAATAACTTGTGTCATTTAATAACTTATGTGATTTAATAACTTGTGTGATATAGAATTTAGAGGCATCAAATGCTGTGGATGATGCCTGATTCCCATTCCTATTACCAACAATTCTGTAGATTCTTGCCTAAGAACAAAAGAATTAAAAATGGAATACATGGAATATTGTCAGAAATTTTATTAGATCAGGTCCTGGCAAACCTTTCCAGCTGGCATATACACATAGCCACTTCCTAAAGTATTACTGGAACATTCATGTGTAAAAAAATGTTAAAATGAGCTGTGGCCTCTGCTTTCTGAAAGGAACTAATCTATACAAGCGCATAAAACCAAAGAGCTCCTTTGTCACTAACATCTCAGGTAACCTTGTTCAGATGTGGACAAATTTATTCATCATGTGGCCAAACAACGTGACAGACACATTCCCTTCTGTTCCTCTCCCTAGTCCACCTTGCAATATGGATTGTGAAAAACAAGAAGAGGAGCTAATTAATCACATCATCATTTAGCAATTATCAGACTTTTCTTCCAAATGAGCACACTGCAGTGCACCCCAGGAGTGCCATACATCAGCAGGCCGGGTTACAGAGAGCCCGTTTACACAGACTGCAATATTAAAAGCCTACTACAGAATGGAGCTGCTGTCCTCAGACAAGGTGTTAATTGATTAGCGAGGAGTAGGACTCTTTGAGAACATGCCAGCAAGCTTTTCTGATCAGATGGCCTGAGGCATCATTTACACACCCTCCGTCAACAGGTAATTACAAAGCCTCAAGTCACATATGCAACAGGTGGAATCTACACTGGTTGCTAAGGAAGTGTGCATGATTTTAAAATTAAGTGGTAAAATGCCAATAAAATGTCATTAAGTACATTAAATATGTCTGCATGGTCAGTGACATTTTATGATATGAACAATCTGTACTGCGGGGGAAACAACATCAACAGCAAATGGCAAAATACTTCGCAGCATTTACTGAGACAAGGTTTGTATGAAACCTTATGTACTACTTGCCTTGCTATGAATCAAGAGACATTCCCGGAGAAGTACTATTAGTACAAATGCAACTATAATTGCTTCTCTTTTAGAGTCATAATATCCACAGAGCACAAGTTTATCCTACAATTTTTGCACATTAGCCAGTGTCTCACAGGAACCAGTGTGAAATGCAGGGTGAGAATTAAATATATTTGACATCTTCTGAAATGTAAGGATTAATTACATTATTATATCAGGAAAAAAAATAGTGACAGTAATATGTATGGGAATATTTATTTTCTTCTTCAACAATAATAATACTACAGATTTATAAATTACCACAGAAATGCTACTTTGGGATATATTTTGGGACAGGAGCTTACAGACAGCCACACTTCTCACTGAAGTGGTATGAAGCATTGAACCTGAGGGCTATTTTATATATCAGTGTAGGCAGTCTCAACTGGTACTGCCCACTCTAACTTACTGGAGCTATACTGCTTACTCAGTCTTTTAAGGAAAATGCCATTTTTTTCTAAGCTGCAGATT
Organism: Hydrocynus forskahlii; assembly: GCA_037974365.1. Taxonomy (NCBI): domain Eukaryota; kingdom Metazoa; phylum Chordata; class Actinopteri; order Characiformes; family Alestidae; genus Hydrocynus; species Hydrocynus forskahlii. The sequence goes on from JBBPCX010000011.1 coordinate 18,160,970, forward strand.
AGTGGCCACCACCTCTCTGGCAGGAACCAATAAGGTCTTTGCACTTTCCACTACACATCAAAATATGCAAAATATGCATAAGCTAATGACTGATTATGTTAATGTGAAAAGCTGATTATGCTAACCAAGAAAAATGCCTATGCATTTACAACCACATTTTTTGCAGTATCATAGGTTCATTGCAATGCCATGTGCAATTACTGACAAACAAAGGGGCTGCTAATTAACAATTTAAACTGAAAAACATGTATTATCTGTCATATAGGTCCATGTAATAATTAAAAAACCAAAAATGACAGGTAATTTGTTATTGAATATAAAGTCCAAACTCAAAATATTCGAAAACGAACCATTTTGGCTCTTTTTCCTTTAAAATGTGCAAAATTAAAATTGAAGTTGACCCAAATGAGCATAGGGCGGTTTTATCGTTTTCAGGCACGAATGTTACTCATTTAAAATTGTACTTACATTTATACTTGTATCTACTTGTACTTATTTCTTTATTTTTATTTGTGTTTAAAAAAATTCCAGATATATCATTTAAATGTTTGCACAGTCAAAAAGGAGCGGTTCAGGATACATTTCACTGCGTGTTAATAAAGAATCTTGAATCTTGAATCTTGGATATTCTCAAGAAACAAGGACCTAACTCTGCAACATAGATATATCTAGTTAGAGACACCGCATTCATAGTGTTTACAGTTGACACGATAAGTCGGTGTGTCCGCCATATTGCGAGTGGCAATGTAAACTAATACAGGTAGAAGTGGAAACTGGGTTTTCTGATGAAAAATCAATCAAGGTTTAAAACAGTATTGTTTAAATGCAACAGATTTTGGTGACTCGTTTTTAATACAATTCTTTATATCCATTTATGCACTAATGTAAATCAATGACACACATCTTGACCAATGTAATAGTAAGACTTCAACTTGCAGTCTGGTCTTTCTTTTATCAGTGAAATGATACACTCTGTGAGAAAAACAAAAACCACATGGGCTTAATTAATTCTGAAAACACTTCACTCATTCCTCTCTCTCTCTCACACACACGCACACACAAACACTATGTGGTTACTGTGGTAGCACTATAGTGGCTAGGAATTAAATATATACAGGACAGGATCTAAAATCCTTGGAACAGAACTGTCTTACACAGATTTTTCTGTGTGTTGCCAAAAATTGAATGGCCAAAATATACACGGACCCATATGCTGATGTTATATACAATACCGGGTATACTGGGAGGCCATATGGGCAGAGGTTCTCTTCAAGTATAAAAATGTCATCAGAAACATCACCCTCTTGCCCAGCTGTATTATGGCTTTAGTTCACACTTAAAATGGGTGTAATTAAATAGCTGAGATGCAGACAGTCATTCAGAGTGGTTTGATGTGAAATGGTGTTTTGTAGAGAAACTTGAATATCTTTACAGTGGTGGCAGGGACCAGGGGTTGTGTACCCAAATACAAAGGTTGTATCCAAAACACAAATATGGCTATTTATTCAATATCTAAAAAGCTGTCATCTAGTTTTTTATAAAATGATATTGGTAAAATAATGGCAAATCAAAATGTTCTTTAAGGTCTGTTTTGCCTTATAATGCACCAACTTCCAATGCTTCCAAACTGTGATTTGAGACACAGGGTGACATTGTAGGGAAGGAGAATCTCCCCTCCCCCGAATGACCAGGTGCTCTAACTGATCACGACTGTTGCCTGTTCAGAGTTAACTTACAGAAGGCCACTAGACCAGACAACATTCCTAAAATAGTGTTCAGAGGATGTGCAGACCAGCTGGCAGATGTTTATTTATCTCTCTAAACAATGCTATCACCCCAAAATGCCAAAGAAGTCTTTGGTGTCCTGCCTCAATGACTACCATCCTATCGCACTTAAATCCATCATCATGAAGTGTTTGTTATGAGTAGGGCTGTATGGGGTTCATGTTGCTGATCCACAACTGTGTGATAATGCATAGCTCGTGTAGATTTTGTTTTTGTTCTTTGGCCTGCACCATGGACCTGAAGGAGAACTGTTTTGTGTCATTGTGTACTGTGTATATGGTTGAACAACCATGGTTTAACATGACTTGATGATAAAACATTGCACGTCAAATACGTATTTCAAGAAACTGACTTCTTGTAGAAAATAAGTACAATAAGGTTATTTTCTCCTCTAGTGAGGAGAGAACATACCACACAGCCGGTGGAATCCAGCTTTCGGTCAGAGATGCAGCGGAAGTTGCGGCTACAGCCCCCGTTGTCCTTAGAGCAGTCTCGCACAGGGCCAAAGGAGTCAAGTAAGACCTCCAGACTGTCAAAGGATGAGGAGATCATCAGCTCCTCCCTGAGAAACATAAAAAACACAGAGCATGATGTCAGTAACCAGTTCCTAAAAACAACAGCTAAGTGATTCGGGTTTTTAGAAAGCAAGTCCTTGCATCATTAAATCGAACGAAGATTTGAGTGGATATGTGCTGCACGGTACAGAATAAAATGATACAATTAGAAAAGATTTACTGATATCAGCTTTCACTGTAGGAAATATTTGTTCAATCATTAAGAAACTAGAACAAAATGGTTTATATGTTTAAAAATAGCCTTAGAATGTTGGCCAAAAAATACTGTGTATACTTAATTGTTCAGTAAACAGTAGTAATATGAGTAAATGTGAGACAGCATGTGTGTGCACATAATATGTGCTGAGCTGCTTTATTAGGGGGAATTAAAAATTCATCGCCATAACAGGCACAGGTCAAATCAAGCATGCAGCAACACGCAAGGTAAACCCATAATCAGTGAACAAGAGCAGGAAAAAATACAGAAGATGTACTCAGCTCAGAACTGGCTTAAACAGCACAGGCACTTTGCAAGGTGCAAAGCCAAAGTGATATATGTGCAAAGGTCATGAGTCCAAGCTGTGTATGTGATGAAGTGAGAGCAGAGCCAGAGTGGAGGTAATTCCAAATGTGTGGGTAATTCCACAGTGTGGGTAATTCCAAATGAAGTCTCCAGAGTGGGTAGACATTGTGACAGAAACATGCTAAAACTACTAAAACTGTTTCTATGAGCCAAGCAACCCCAATCATTTCATCAGCTACCAAAAGGCACACTTCACATAAAAAAAGTGTTAGAGTTGATTTTGGCATGCTTCAGATATGCAACTTTCTAACCAGTACCTAAATGGTGCCAAAGAATTTATCATGCCACTGAAAACTATAATATCAAAAACAAGTGTTTATATTTTCTGACCATACTGCATATTATATTTACTTGATACTTAGCATTTCAAACTAACAGGGAATAAAAGTACTGACCAGGGTTTACACTTATATTTTACAAACAGAGATAAAGCCATGACTCAGCGACTGAACTGTGGTTGTGATTTCGTTCATTACGTACCAAGTAGTATTTGATTTGTGTTTACAGCTGTAGGAAACAGTGCCTTGGCCTAACATTTGGGAACTGTATGGTAACAGTAATTAAACTAATATGCTACCGTTATGCCTGTGCTTAGCTTCTGATGGTATATGTTCACTATCCCATACAAGGTCTGCGGATGTAGTATCAGCAAATATATAAAATATTTCAACTTAAAGCTTCAAAAGCAATTACACCCTAAGGGCAGTTTTTAATTATTACAAATATATTTCTTTGCAATAATAAATGACATGTTACAATTAAGTCACAATTAGTCAGTATTTGTTTCTACAGTAGCACCCACCCTTTTCCCATCAAAAACATTTTTTAGCATTTTGAATACAAGAAACTACAGCGGTGTTATTACTCTTTAATTCAGAATAATGAAGTAGCCTGTTAGCCTGCAAGATAACTAAACTGATCAACTTCACAGATATGTTCAAAATAAGGCATCCGTCCCTCGAATTAAACATTGATTGTAATTAGATGCATCACAATTATTACATAATAGACTTTTTCTATTTTTTTCTATAGCTACACGCAATGAACAAAAAGATAATTATTATTTTAAATGTTTTTCTCCTGGTTTTCTGCCCAATCTTCAATTTCACCAGTTCCTTTTTTTGAACTGCTGCTAATGCAGCATAACTGGACAGCGTAACACACTTGGATAAGAACATTAACTGCCAGTTCAGTTGTGTCTGTAATGGGTGGGAGATGGGGGGCACCTTAGTCACCCAGAGAGATCAAAGCCAATTATGCTCTCTTGGCCTGACAGATACAAATGGCAGAAAAAATAAAGAAAATTATTACGTGAAATAAAGAAAAAATTTTTACACAGCAGTTAATCAGCAGTTCAGATAGGCCTAGTTATTATGTATGATATTTTTAGCATGATTGTGGCTTTTTGCTTCATTTACACTCTGATGCCTGGTCCCACACAGAGCAATTGTCAAGTCCATGCCACCTCTTCCACGCTCCCAGCGGCATTTGTCACTGGAATTCTGACCTGGGGATTCCCTGTCATGCCCCCTATCTCCATGTGTAGGTTTGTTTATGTTTGGACGCAGTGCCTGGCAACGTGCCAGCAGTGAGTGAGCCTCCATGCTCACGTCTGATTAGCATTGCTAGGCGCACGCTAGCTAATTCAGCTGTGTCTTGTTTTCTTTGAGTTAAGCCCTGTTTCAGTTTGATTGTTTGCATCTTCTTACTGGTTCTCTTGTCTCTACTGTTGTGTATCTCCCTTGTATAAAAGGATGGCCGGCTCAGCAGTTTAGCGTGCTGTCTCTCTCTCCCTTGTGATTTAGTCCTGTGGCTGAATTATCCGCCCCTCGTGGCTGCCGCACGTAGTGGAGCCTCTGTTTTCCCCATGTTCCTGGTGACTTTCCCGGTGTGGAGTCAAGTTTCATCGGGCCCTGCTCAGCAGAGAAGCGACATTTTCACTACCTCGGATGAGAGTGGCCCTTGTGTTAAGCTGGACAAAGGCGAAAGGCTCTGAGCACTTCCGTTAAAGACTGTTTCTACTTTAAGTTGCTTCAAACGTTTGTTTCCCTAATTTATCATTAAAACCCATGTGTGTTCAGTACTCCTACTTCTGCATCCTTCTTCCCTGTGGCAGACATGACAGCAATGTTAAAATGATTCCATGAACAGCATGATCTTTGATAATCTGGAACATTAAAGCATAATTTAACTGTTGTAAGGTAGTCATACATTTGTGTTTATTCAATAATTTACAGTGGCTTTGAATAATGCTCATCAGATCAGATTTTAGAACTGGAAATGTATGTTTTATAAAACTGATTCAAGCATAGCAACTACATTACACAATATAGATCAACTGACTGATAATATACACCGATAAGCCACAACATAAAAACACTGACAGGGGAATCAAATGACATTAATTAATTATGTTACAGTGGAATCTCATATTAGGCAGCAAGTTAACAGTCAGCTGGAAATTAATGTGCTGGAAGGAGAAAAAAAATCTGGCAAGTGTAAGGACCGGACCAACTTTGAGAAGGGCCAATTCAAGATGCTCTGGGTTAGGGCATCTCCAAAACAACAGGTCTTGTGGAGTGTTCCCAGTAAAGTACCAAGTCCAAAAGTGCATAGATGCACCTGGGGAATGAAGGCTAGTCAGTCTTGTTCAAACCCTCAGAAGGGCTACTGTTGCTGAAAAAGTTAATGATGGCTATAATAGAAGAGTTTCAGAACACACAGTGCATCACAGCTTGCTGGGTGTGGGGCTGCACAGTCAGAGACCAGTCAAAGTGCCCATGCTGACCCCTGTCCACTGCTGAAAGCAAATACAAATGGCACATGAGCATCAGAACTGGACTATGGTCTGACAAATCATGTTTTCTTTTATATCATGTGGATATACAGCTGTGTGTGTGAGGTTTACCCAAAGAAAGGGATGGCACTAGGATGCACTATTGGACGAAGGCAAGCCAGCGGAGTTTGTGTGATGTTCTGCTAAGAAACCTTCGGACCTAGCGTGTGTGATGTTACTTTGAAACCAAGTACACCCCTTCATGGCAACAATATTCCCTAATAGCAGTGGCCTCTTTCAGCAGGATAATACTCTTGTTGCCCTGCAAAAATCTGTTGTTGTTGATTTGGGCTCTCAATTCCCTAGGCCTCAATCAATCAAGCATCCATAGGATGTGTTGGACAAAAAGGTCTGATCCATGGAGGCCTACTTCACAACTTGCAGGACTTAAAGGATCCTTAAACATCTTGGTGTCAGATATCAAAGCCCACTTTCAGAGGTCCTGTAGAGTCCATGCTTCTACTGGTCAGAGCTGTTTTAGTGGCATGATGAGGATTACACAATAGTGGGGAGGTGGTTTTATGGCTAATTGGTGTATACATTACAGATGCGCAAAATTAATTATGTGAGAAATGTGAGGAAAACTCATGATTTTGTTGTTCATATATGCATATTTGTCTTTTTAATGTGCCCTAGTGGCTTTCATTCCAAGATAATTTCAGTGGAGGCAAAATAGTTCATCAAGGGACAAAAAAAATACCCAACAGACAATACCATGCAGGTTCTTATACATGTGTCCCTATTCCCCCCACATTGAGAAATAGTTCAAAACGAATTTGTTTGTTTATCTTGCAAACCTAGACATAATCTAGCATAATCGATCCTGCTTTTGTCTCCAAATATTCCTGAAAAGTTAGTCCAACCTGGGCAGACAAAAATTCGTTTTCACAGTTGTGTCAGAAAACACATTTTTCAATAAGGTCATCATTACAATTTTGATAAAGTGAGTGTTTTAAGTTTTAATAAAATGATGATTCTGCTATTGTAATTTTGTTTGACATTCTGCACAGCTGATGAGGAATAATTAATGGAGTCCATAATGTCGACCTCATTTAGTGGAAGACCTTACAATTTGTGCACCTCTGGCTCCCCCGCCCCCTGTTCTTGGTTAAATGCTGTAGTAGAAGCGTTGCAGAGAGCGCAGACCTCTTAAAGCCAAGATAGTGATAGTCGTTAAGAGGGAGGATGGTATCTTAATAGGGCAGAATATATAATGACCCTTGGTCCTTGGTAATGAGGGCACTTTGAGCAAATTGAGATAAATCTGCTTCTGTGAACAAAACATCTCTTTTGGTAGGGCTAAGAACAGAAACACAGTCGAAACTTTAATTAGTAGTTCCGTGCCTAATACAAAGCCAGGTTTTTCTGACTAGACTCTGGCAATCTACAGCTCATACTTTGCTACAGGTGCACAAGGTAATTAAACCTAACCTTCAATAAAGGCCATTATAATGGAGAATACCAAAGTACTGGGAACTCTGCAGTACACTGGTGCCACATTGGTGGCAGAGTGAAACTCTGTATTCATTTGGATCATTAGTGATTAATGGTTCAACTTATCACTTTCTCACTATTAAGGATAAGACTAGTGTAATTCTCCAAATTATTATTTTTTTAAAAACAGACTCACTATTTGGAAGTATTTATTACTGGAAGTAATGCAATTGTTAAAGAATGGTGTATAAAAAATCCTTTGTTTTGTTTTTCCCTGAAAACACAAGAGAACATAACAAATAGTTTCTATTTTGACATATTGAAATCCCCATTTCAATTAGGTAATTCCCAGTGCATCTTTAGTCAAAAATTGGAAGATGCAGTGAGACGGTGTTGCAGCAGTGGTAATTTAACTTGATGCACCAAACAAGTTCAGACATTGCAGCAGTTCGCTTTGGAACATCAGAGTACCCTTTACTTAAGCACACAAGGGTTTATTTTCATCCTGCCACTGATAGTTTACTTGAATGATAGCTTGCATTCAGTTCAATATAAAAAAAAAACGAAATTAATTGGCTGGTGGGCATGTGGTTAAGATAGCATTTCTCATCCAGTTAAGAAAATAAAATAAGAGGCCATGTCCATTCTCAGTGCTCCACTGATAACAGTATACACTAATGAATACAGTCAGCAATTCATTTTTTACATGTACTCATAAATTTCAGGAAATTCAGTAAAGTGTGTGTGTGTGCAGTACAATGCATATCATCATATCAGCAAATCAGAGAGCAAAATACGACAATAAGGCATCTGTTCCATATCAAACTGGCTGTTTCCCATTCAAATGAACACCAGAGTGAGATATGTGTGTTTTTATGGCCAACAGTCTCTATTAAAGAAGTCATTTCCAACTTTATTGAATCTTTATGGCCAGTTCCCTAGGGATAATTGAAACTATTTTCTTAGAGAACTTTAGTCCTGAACTACTTAAAAACTCTCCTTTAACTACAGCTACTACATTTATTATCTGTACAGTTGAGCATAATATTCATTAATTGTTCATTCATTAAGTGATGGCCTTTTCTACTGCATATGCGTCATCTGATTTGTCAAGCCCAAACCTAAATTAATAGTTTACAGCACTCATCCAGCAGCTGTGTTCTGAAACTTCATATAAAAGTTCTACACTAAACAGGGGCATCTACACTAAACAGGGGCATACTCATAAATTTCAGTAAATTCAGTAAAGGTCCCAAACAAATAAGATGAGATGACCCCAAACCATTATAAGGCTAAGGGCAGTGGATGTGATGGTTTGTTATCAAAGTAAGAACCTCTTTCAGGCCCTGATTTTGACTCAGTATGGCTCCTTTAAGATCTTAAGGCCTTTTTTGAGCGATTCATCCAGTGTCTGACGTCTATGACAAGCCTTCCGTGCAACATGGGAGGACTGTGTGAATTACTGTGAGACATTCCAGTGCACTCAACCCACCAGGCAGTGAGGCAATTTGCACTCAGATGCACCTCTGTGGCCTAGGGCATATTGCTTTGGCGTCTGGGGAGAGCCTGGCGTGCCAAATTCCAGTCACCTGACTGTGGGGAGCCCGTTACTCTGCAAGGGTGGCAGCAGGAGCCACTCAAAGAACATTCTAGAATCCAGCAGACTGTGATTTACAGTTCTAAGCCATAGAATCCCCTAGACCACCTAGACCCAGAGCCAGTAAAGTGTTACACCCCCACAAACAGGTAAGCAACAATAATAAGCATAAATCAGGGAGACAGCATCAAAGTGGAAAGTGCCCTATAGTGTGTGTGTGTGTGTGTGTGTGTGTGTGTGCAATACAATGCATATCATCATATCAGCAAATCAGAGAGCAAAATACGACAATAAGGCATCTGTTCCACATCAAACTGGCTGTTTCCCATTCAAATGAACACCAAAGTGAGATATGTGTGTTTTTATGGCCAACAGTCTCTATTAAAGAAGTCATTTCCAACTTTATTGAATCTTTATGGCCAGTTCCCTAGGGATAATTGAAACTATTTTCTTAGAGAACTTTAGTCCTGAACTACTTAAAAACTCTCCTTTAACTACAGCTACTACATTTATTATCTGTACAGTTGAGCATAATATTCATTAATTGTTCATTCATTAAGTGATGGCCTTTTCTACTGCATATGCGTCATCTGATTTGTCAAGCCCAAACCTAAATTAATAGTTTACAGCACTCATCCAGCAGCTGTGTTCTGAAACTTCATATAAAAGTTCTACACTAAACAAGGGCATCTGTTCTAATGTCAAAGTGTTATCAAGATGCAGGCGCTCAAAGCTGTGATATATTTTACATTTATCAAAGAAAAATTGAAGAAAAAGAAGGAAACATAATTGGTCCAAGCACAAATCTGAATACAAGTCAAAATTACAACTGACAAGGAAGAAATGACCACACTTAAAAAAAAAAATATGGTAACTTTTTTTAACTAATTAGCCAGTCTCCCATGAAAAATTCACAGTTCATATTCTTGATAAAGTAAAAAAACTCTTAGGTTAAGAATTCACTTAAAGTTGCAGCTACAGTTATTTTCTGTTAAAACATTAATTATTATTTGGTAGCACATATTTCAGTGTTTTGAAACTAAGTGATTTTTGATTAACTTTGATGACCACATACTATTAGACATAACATGCCAGGGATTGATAGCGTCTACAATGAGCTGAACAGTCCAGCTCAACAGTCTCCTGCAAGAACACATTGCAAGATTAACTAGGGTAAGAGTTAGCACTGTGTCAATGTTGATAAAACAAGATATGTGGCACATGTGCTTAATTTTAGGGTAGATGCTCATAATTTGAATGCAAGTCAAAACCTAAATAATCTGTTAAATAATAATGGCTATACTTGCTTGCACATCATTCAACAAAGTGGCTTTGATTTGCATTATTAAACAAAAACCAGTGCCCATGACACTGACTAACGGACTATGCCATTAACCCCAAAATGACCATTATTTTATATTCCATATGCTTTGAGGTACAGCGAGAAAGCTGGGCTCTTAAAAGCAGGGAAAGTTTATGGTGGTGATTTTTGTCCTATTCATCACCTGGTATGTTTCTTTTTCAACCGTGTCTGTGCTCTTCTTGTTATTTTGCTGCAGTTGTTAAAAGGAAACTGTTGTCTCCCACCTGACGTCCACGGCATCCTCCATGACAGTCATATCCGTCTTGCACTTGGCAGAAGGGTTGATGGCCAGCTCAGCTGGGGGAATGACAAAGCTTTTGCTCAGTGGCAACCACATGCCTTCTCCCAGAGTGTACGTGAACCTGGAACAGAGAGGCCAGGCATCAGTTTGCTTGACATAAAAACAGCTTTGTGGGACCCTGTCTGTATATCTACACTGTCAAGCATGATAAAGTGGCAGTAAAATGACAGAATAGGATTCAGATTTGCATAGTCTGTTTTTCCCCTTGTGTATGTACAAATGGTCATAATATACACATACTTTGGAATTTCATAGTATTTCATAATTTAAATTGCTGTCATTCATAGTCATATTTACTCACCACACACACACACACACACACACACACACACACACACACACACATATATATATACACACACACACAATTTTATATTATACATATTTTACAACCGCCAACCCCAATCATAGGTAGAAATTATCATCAACTATACATTAACCTCTTTTTTATATAGGCATACTCTTATTTCTAAATACACATTTACTCCATATTCCAGTTCGCAGCTTGCGCTGGACCTTAAACTCGACGCCGTGTAATACAAGCTGCATCACAGCCCCCATACAATGAACCTGCGGCAACTTCAATCTGAGCAAGCCTTGTTTTGAACAAAATGTTGCTTGTTTGGAGATACTACAGTTTGGAAACGCCGAAAAGCAAGACGGCTACTTGCAATGTGTGCAAAGTCAGCGTGGCGAGGGGTGGAAGTACGGTTGCATCGTACAATACAACAAATTTAATCAAGCACCTGCAAAGATTTCATGACAAAATGTACCAGGAGTTTATGCTAGCAAACAGGGAAAAAGATACCAAGCAGCAAACATTTGTTGACATTTTCCAAATTTTGTGTTTTTTTGGCTGTTTTTGCCCTCTTCCCCTCTCTCTATCTCCCAAAACACAACGAGGCTAAAGTTGGGCATCTCGTAACTCGGCCTGTCCACCTTAAATACAGAAGTGGTTAATTACGTTCTGCCCATGTCGTGCCTCCGAATACAGTAGTTTTGCACTTTTTTTACACAGTTGTTGCTGCTAAAATGGACATACTACTTGAACTATTTAAATGATTCAGCCAAGATATTTTTTTTTTATATTTACAAAATTTTACAGCTGTTGCTGCTACCTTTTTGTGAAGTGTAAATAAATGGAATGCCTTTAAATTCAGTGTAGTTGTGTATATTTTTTTTACTCTTCTAATAAGTGCTTAGTAGTTTATTTATTCTGTGATGTAACCTTACTAACAAATAGCACAATTGCAACAAAAATAATGCTAATATTAAAGTAAAAAAAGATGTATTATATTGGAATCTGTATCGGTATCGGCAGTCGTGTATCTGAACCGGATCGGAATTGGAAAAACGTGAATTAGCCCATCACTACTTATTGGATGTAGCAGCCATGTTGGTAATGAGGGAGTTCTCGTACTGGGCCTGGTGATATTGTGCTCCAAAATATGACTTTTTATTGTGGCTGGCACATTATTTTGGCCAGTGCCTGGGTAGCATGTGGTTTGGGGATGGGCATCAGAAATCGACACATGATATTTAAGGCTTTCTAAGACAAGATAAAGATAAGCCTTTATTTTAAATTTGCAGCCTTAAGCTAATTACAAAGTAACTCTAACAAGAACAAGATAGGTAACCTAGCCAGCTGGTATCTACAGTCTTATGTTTCAGAATTCTAATAAAGACAGAAATGACTGCAAAAATCAAAACTGGTATAAAGCAATGGTAAAAAGCAATGATCCAAAATATGGACAATCACAAAACCAAACTGGGCTATATTTAACTTGCCTTCTCCTAATGTGATTGAGCTACTTCAGAAATATTCAATTAGTGACAAGCTTGCGACCACAGTTCAAGTGACAGGCAAATTCCTGAATTGTATGCTGGCCTTGACTGAACGCATGTGTAAAGAGAGGAACGGGGGACATAGAAAGAATCTGGGGGGTCCAACTAAGCACCACCTATGTCTGGCCTTGCATAGTATAGCCAGGCTTGGCTCAAAGAATACTCATTTTAGCATATTCAAGCTTGAACAAATACATTTAATAAAGTAACAACTAACAACTTGTATGTGTTAATCTCAGATATCCAAAGATATAATTTAAGTGCTTTCTGCACTGCAACAATGTTTAGCACAGGTTAGGCAGTGCTCAAAATACTGCAAAACACCCATGACTAAAACTAAGTGGGAAAATCATGTAACTAGGACTATGTCAGATGCGGCAGTTTGCCAGTGTTTTAGTGAAGACTTATTTATTTTGAATTTATATGGACTACCTAATGAGAAAGTAACTGCATAACACTTTGTTACTTTTCTTTATTAAAGTTCTAGCTGGGTCAAATATTCATTTCAGCCCCTATGTAGCTTATTCATCCTCACACTGCACACTGACACACCTACACTTCAATACCCAAATCTCAGTGCTAACGTAGGCAGTCTCCCTGTGGAATGACTGAAGTCAGATGCTGCTGTCTCATGTTTCGAGGCTTTCAAGTCTGTGATTTTTCTCAAGTGTGGGGTGTAGTGCAGTTTAAACACGTAGCATTATGTAAGCCTACGAAGACTGCAATGAGGGTATTGGGTCATACAATTCCTGGCTCCTCACAAAGTGTCATGTCATGCGGGTATGGAGGACGCAACTGCGGGACAGACTTCAGAACAAACAAGCTTTAATGAACTTAGACACAGTATGAGCTCAAGAGAAACGAAAACGAATAAAGTCCTTCACAACACAGGTGCAGGTTCCAGAACATAGAAGTCCGTCCACTCCCAGTAGGACTAAGGCTTGAGGGGGGAGTGCACTCGGCAGCTTTCCGAGTCACCCTAGATACTTTTAGGCTCACTCACAATGGAAGGCAGTAAGGTTGGTCTGCTTCTCGTGTACCCATTTGAGGTGAGAGCCTTCTCACCGACTTCGGCCTGTAGAGACAGAGGGGAGACACATAGAGAGCAGACTATCACAGTCTACTGTGCATGCCTCAGGGAAGCCTTAGCCTAGCGGTGTTTCTCTTAACCTAGCGGCGTTTCGGACTCCAGTGCGCATTCAAACTGCCACTTGAAGCACGGCTGTTCCCCTCATCCCACACAAGCTGTAATAAACTCACACAGACACAACTATGATAGGAGATCGGTGACCGCATGTCCTCCCTCCGGACTGGCTGGCTTTTAAGCTGCATCATGCAGAGGGGCTCGACAGAAACAACTGATTATGAGACTAAACCTATTACTCTCAACTCAGCCTAGCAACGCAGCTGACTCACGTGCAAAGCCTCCAGCCTCTACACCTGGGAATCCAGGCACACCAACATATGACATCACAAAGACGGGACAAGACATGTGTACACTTAATACTCAGGGGACAGGAGTCGCTGAGGGCGTGACCCAGGTGGCCCGGACGTGACAGTCCCCCCCTCCAGAACCGACCACCGCAGAGGGGTGAGGGGGAACCCCAACTCCTCCTGGAGTCACACAGGGCCACCCATCGCGACCCGGCAGTAACAGCCCACAGGGCCAAGGAGCTGGCCAGTCTGGCTGGTTACAGTGGAACTCTTCCACGAGGTCCTGACTGAGGACCTCCCCAGGCGGAATCCAGCTCCTCTCCTTAACTTAAGGACTTAACTTAAGGTCCCAAACCCTATCCCTCACCCGGTACCTCCCACCATCGACTGGTCGGTGTGATGTTTGAATTGCACAACGGCTCTGCTGGTGGAGGTGTGTGTTCCTTCCCACAACGGTGCTCCGTCCAATCGTCCACCTTGGGCACGTCGGATGGCTCGCCATCCCAAGGGCAGAGCGGGGGTTGACGCCCAAGCACACACTCAAAGGGTGTCAGGCTGGTTGCAGAGTGGCGTGACGAGTTCTGGGCATACTCTACCCAGCTGAAGAACTCCACCCTGTCATGCTGGTGCCTATAGAAGTACGCCCGGAGGAAAAGACCCAATTCCTGAACCGACCGTTCAGTCAGACCATTGCAATGACAGTAACCCCCAGTTTCCTCAGAAACGCGGTCCATCCTTTGGACACGAACTGGGGGCCTTTGTCGGACAGGATGTCCTCCGGGATGCTACTTGGGCTATTTGCAGGACGGTGGGTAGGAACAGGACCCCCTTCGAAAACTTGTCCATGACCACAAATACTGTGGTGTGCCCTTTCGATGCTGGAAGATCCACAGCTATGTGGGACCAAGGCCTCTGCGGCACCGGGAGGGGCAGGCAATTGACGGGGGGTCACGGTCATAACGTTCACAGAACAAGATTTCACTGTTTGTTCCACATCTGCCCGAAGAGTAGACCACCAGTATTTACAGCTTAGTACCTCTACAGTCCTATGGACACCAGGAAGACTGGTGGCAGGGCTCGTGCGAGTCCATTCAATCACTCTGTTCCGCAGAGACTCAGGCACGAACAGCTTGTCCCCCAGGCATGACCCAAATATAGGGTGGACAGAACTGATGCGTGAAATATCCGCATCATGGTGCCAGACTATAGGGGCCAGTTTTAAAGCAGAGGGAATTATAGGCTTGGATTCCCCCGAATCCACAGGCGCGGGGAAGCAGCGTGAAAGAGCATCCACTTTCCCGTTGATGAAGGACTTGAGGAACATGCCTTACGTGTTTGAATAGGGTTTTTGAGTAAATGAGCATATATATTAAGCTGCGTCACACAGACAGGCTTGACACAAACAACCAATCATGAGACTGAAACCATTACTCTCAACTCAGGGACACTTAACATGAACACAAGACAGGTGTGCCTGTAATCAGGTGACTAGCAACCCAGCTGACTCACGTACAAAGCCTCCAGCCTCTACGCCTGGGTTGCGAGTCCAGACACGCCAACACATGACATCACAAAGACGTGTGGACACTTAATACTTAGTTGACTGGGGCCTCTGGGGACGTGACCAAGACGGCCCGGACGTGACACAAAGACCATTCTGTGAATTTTACAAAATAAATTCCACAGCATACTGATGTCATGACTGACATCCTACAAAAGAAACGCTTAAAATCCTAAATCACACCATTATCACGTCATACAAGCAAAGCTAATCTATACGGTACCTTATGGTGCTTTCATGCATACACATGCCAGAAGCGTACCAAAACACAAACTGGGAATGTACATGGGGTTGAAAAACACACATCATAGTGAGAGCTAAAGAAACATTTCAGTTCAAAGCCGCAGCTGACTTGAAACTGTTGAGAGAGACACGATGCAAATTCATACATTATATACATTATCAGTGAGCAGCTCCTCTGTCTCTGCGGTCCATTGCACACACAGTGTGCATATCTTTCTCGCTACTTTTTTCCTCTCCCCTCACTCTCTCGTGTTATTACATTGCTGACCCTCTCACATTTTGTACTCGTGAATGGTTTAAGTCAAACCAGAAAATTCAAACAAGTTTGAAAATATAGGAAGATTACTATGGAGCTTGATAAGAAAGATTAAAAAAGATGAAAAGATGAAAAAAACTGAATTATTTCAGAGTGTGAAAATTAGTCAGAAAGTTCAAATCAGGGTTAAAACCAGGCTGAAAACTATGTAGTGCAGGACCAGATTTATTGAAGGCAAAAAGTCTATATAACAAACTAGCAATGTCTCTGTTATTGGTCTGCCATAACCAGTAAAGATGTCTAGTAAGTGTCAAAAGTAAAGCAGTATTTGTATATACTAAAAACACTAAAATAGCTGGAATATGTGATTCAATATTCTGTTACTGGTTTTGTTTCAAATTTAACTACCTCTGAGTGCAACTGCACTGTTGAACACAGAAAAGATATGGGTAATTATCCATAGAGCAATACACAAGCAAAATATGAACAGATTGCCAAATATGAGTACTGTAAACCCCCACTTTAACGCTGATTTTTTCTGAGAACCTAAGTAATAACAGCTCGCTTAAACCCCCGCACTAACGCAGAAACTGCAGATATCCTCCGCAATTTTTTTTTTACTTTTGTGATGTCTGGGCCAGTACTGGATTATGCTTGGTGTAAAAAACGATCGCCCAAATCTGCATAATGAGTTGGCAAATGTTTGTGACTGGCGAAGACTGTTTCACATAGACAATACAGTGCAGAGAACAATATCTTACCCTGAGAATAAAGTGAGGCCAATTGAATAACTGGCATCAGCAGATTTAAACTTTCGGTTCCAGCGATAGGGCACAACCCTCTTTGCCATTTGCAACACTCAGGTACTTTGCTTGTTTTTCAACATTTTTGCTTGTGCTAATAAAAGTTATAGGGAACTGAAGGTCATGAAAACAATGTTATATCAATGATTCAACTACTGTTGCTTAATACTCTAGATAATAAAACTGTATACCATGAATCCTCAAGAGTCCATGGCAAGGTTAATAAAATGACAACATTAGCTGCTGGTTATGATACAGTCTAGAGTTAGGTGAGCAAATGAAAAGAAAGCCTAAGTTTGTAACCTTAGAAAAAACAAGCAGTAACCTCTGCTAAAACTGGAATATGACAAAGCTAAAAGGACATAGAGATAAACCAAAGAAATGATCTATAATTCTTAAGAGGTAGGCAGAATGCACAGTATGCTAGAACACTGGAGTTTTAAAAGTCTTAAAAGTTCTACTCTGCTGAAAGACTCTCACTGAAGTGTCTCTATCCATGTATGAGTAATTTGTATTGTCTTTCCAATAACAAAATCACTAATATTTGATTACACAGTTTTCCTGCACTTTAAGAAACAAATCTTGGGGGAGGGGGGCACTGTTCAGCAGAATATGGAGTAGACGTGTGTAGCTAAGCTCCACACTACAAAACATTAAAACTACATTTTCAAGGGGAATAGTTAACTTTTATTGCATTTTCGGCGTTGTCAACTGTGCATTCTTTGTTTTTGAACAACAAATCATGGCTAGCAAGTCGACAAAAACGCGCAATTCAAACAACTTTGCAGCCTGATCAACACAACTCGCCTCCGGAGCTGAGTAACATAGACACCCCGAGAGAACAGATCTCGACGGCCGACCAGATTACAGATTACAGACAAGAACTACTGTCATTACTATGAAAAGATATTGTGGAGATAATGAAAACAGAGCTCAGGGTAGCTCTAGAAAGCCTTTAGAGCAGGTATTAAGTCAGTGGGAGCTGAGCTAAGGTCCTATCAGGAAACATCTACAACCGAGTTAGTGTCTTTGAAGGGGACAGTGAGTGAAATGGAGCAAAGCCTGTCATACACGGATGTCGTGAATCTTCAGTGGGAGGTACGACAACTCACAGCTCTCATTGAGTCACTTCAGAATAATGTGAAGACTTAGAATCACGTTCAAGAAGAATAAGGGGAGGATAAGGGGAGTACCAGAAAGCCCGACCGGAAAGTTCTACTGACGCAGTGTCAGCTTTATTGAAAAGAGCGCTCGGTCTTGCGGATGCTCCTATGCTGGATAGAGCGCACAGATCATTGCAACCTGCCCCAAAGCCAAGCGAGCCACTGCGAGTTATTGTGGCACGTTTGCATTACCACCGCAATAGCACCAACATCTTAAGACTTGCCAGGGAAAAACAGCAGATTTCCGATTTCACCTCGCGAGTGATGAAAGCCAGGGCAGAATACAACAGCATTAGAGACCAGCTTCGAGGAGTTGAAGGAGTGCGATTTGGCATCCTGTACTTGGCTCGATTCAAGATTACAAAGAACGGATCTTTTCTGCTCCCTCTGATGCTCAGTCGTATATCACTCAGTCCATTCTAACACATGGTCCTGCAGCTATGACCTGAGTGTTTTATTCAGAACCACACTGTAGTTGTAAGTTTCTTTTAGGACTTCAGCTTAAGTGCTGTATGATTCAGAGGAAAATGAATCCCAGTAGTTATTTAAATTTCGTTTTGAATTGTGGACTTGGGAGGTTTAAAGGTTTCATAGGTTTCAACCCCTATTTCTTGTATTTGGGATTTGGCCTTTTTGTTAGAAAGGCTATAGCGAACTTGCAGCTATGGATAGGTCTGCACAAGGACCCAAGGTGTTTATCTTGTTTTTGTTTTTTCTCGGGTTTTTCTTTCTTTCCTTTTTTTCTGTTGTTGACATGGTCACTAGATTTTACGATATTTGCTATATAACCCCAGTTCATCCCTTCAACTATTTTCATCTCTCAATGGCAGAGACAACAGCTTGTGACTTAAGCTCTATTTGCTTTATAAGTTGGAATATTAAGGGGATACAGCACCCAATAAAATGTTGCACAGTATTTTTGCACCTCCGACCATTAAAACCAGATGTTGTATTTCTTCAAGAGACACATTTTCAAGTAGGTGAATCTAACAAACTTAAAAAAGGTTGGGTCGATCCGACATTTCTCTCGAATTATAGTGACCGGTCAAAAGGAGCTGGGTCAAAGACGTGACGATATTTTTGGGGGTTCTGGATACATTAAATTAACAAAAAAGAGAAATAAATACATTTTGAACATATAAAGCTAAACTACATTGTCTACTTTATTTCAGTTACATTTAGAAAAAAATAAATGCAAATGTATGTATAATATAACCTAATGATGTCAGGTCTGTGCCCGCTCGGCCACGCATCCAGCAAAGTCTCGCCGGTTTACTAGAGGGAATACGGCTCTGGGCTAGGTATGTTAGGAATGTGTGGTATGAGTGGTGGTTGGATA
>JBBPCX010000011.1:18180166-18223179 GCA_037974365.1 Hydrocynus forskahlii
CCTTGTAAGCAGAGGATCAAAGAATGTAGGCCCTCTAAAATAGACAAACGAAAATACATTGTTGATAAGCGTTGCAATTGTTTTGGGCTAGGGGCCCCACGGGCCCCCTGCACCCCAAGGGTCCCTGGGCTGCGGCCCCGCTGGCCCGGTCCGTAATCCGTCCCTGAGCCGACTCACACGAAGCTTCGCTGGCCCACTTTCACCAGGGGCCAGTACCACTACAGTACCACTCCCCCACAAAGGAGGGGAGACACAGAGGGAAGTTGAAACAGAGCATCCAGCCCTGCGTTGCTTGGCTTTAGAGATGAAGCTCTCCAACTGCCTTTTGGAGAGTCGGCTAGTTGTTTTGTGGAAAGTCCTTCACGCACACGAGTCCCACAACCTTCTAAATAAACACACACTAGTTAGTCCCACTCACAGAACACAAACCTGAGTTGAAGCCAGGTGTCGCTGCTTGGTGACCACGCACCAAACCTTCGGATCGACTGAGCTTTAAACTGACACACTTACCCAGACAACCAATCACGCAACGCAAACAATAACCTCCGTAAACTCAAGACAGGTGGACACGTCAGGTACCTAGCAACCCTGCTAATGAGCTAACGAGGCTCAGCGCTCTCACCTGGGTTGACTAGGCACTAGACGACCAGTGTTGTGCATGAACGCATTCCTATTTTTCGTGAATGCTAAACTGAACGAGTCGGTTTACGAATTATGAACGCAACCGTGAGTGATGTTCACTCTCGCGAGACTGAACGCAGTTCACGTTGTACTTTCGCAGGCTATAGTGATGGGAAGTTCGGCTCTTTTCAGAGAGCCGGCTCTTGTGTCACGGCTCCTAAAGAAGAGCCAGTTCTTTCGGCTCCCAAACGGCTCTTAGTTGATTATCATCTGTAGCCTCATATTTTAGCCTAACTTAAATATGAATGCTTTGTGTGTTGATAAAAAAGTTGGGAGCGGCTCATCTGACTCACTACAAAGCATTGGCTCTTCTGATTCACTATAAAGAATTGATTTTGATTCAAGTTCGGAAACCTCGGCAGAAATACACATGGGAAATAAGCTTATAAAAGGGAGATATTTATGTTTAGTACAGCTAAATACTGGAATTTTGAGTTTTACAGCTGTACATTTTCACGAGTTTGATAAGGTTTTAAAAAGACAACGGCTGTTAGTTTATTTTTTAGTTATGTTCGTTTCTGAGCACTTTAAAATATATGTCTTTGTGTTAATGTTTTCTGAATAAAAATTCCATATATAGTATACCTGCACCTCATTTTTTCCACTTTCACCATATCATGATGCATTGCTTAAGTGGTAAGATCTAGTCTCAAACTCAAAATTGGTTTTTAACGTAACTTATGTCTGTGATTGTTCGGTCGTATGACAGATTAAAGGAGAAGATTGAAGGAGGTTCAGATACGTTGTATTGAAAAAAAAAAAACGAACGTGAACTAGTTCATTTTTGAGCTGTGAACTTCGTTCAGAATGTTTAAAAATGAACTATGAACGTGAACTAGTTCATTTTTATTTGAATGAACTGTATTTTGAACTAGTTCTTTTTCAGTGTGAACTGGCACAACACTGCAGATGACCACACACACAACAACCTAACCCGTCATCTAAGCATGCCCAGGGCTGCGTAATCTTAATATTCCGGCGAAGGGAGCCACTGCGGGCATGACTGAGGTGGACCAGGCATGACACCAAGTTGCTACAGGGAGACTGTCCCATGTAGTTAAGGAATGGAAATTACTTTGGATAAAAGTGTCTGCTAAATGCTGTGAATGTAAATAACTCCTTTATCAACACTAACAGTGTAATTCAAATTTTATTTTCCTTTAAGAGATATTAATCTGGAAATTATTATTAATTGTTAACATACTTATATACCTGTATATCTTATTATACACAACAGTTACTGGTGCGGTGAACAAGGACACACATACTGTCTTTTTTAGCATCTTTGTCTTTAAGCCTACTTCAGCGAAATTAGGCTTATTGTTTCACTTAATATCAGATGTACCTTGCAATTATGTGTTTGAATAGAAAATGTTTCAGCTTTTCACTTCATATGTACATAATTTTGACTGCAAGCAGAGATGCATTCATAAGGTCCAGATGGTGTGGGTTCTACTTTCCTCTTACAGTGGAGCACACAAAAGGTACTTGAGCTCCCTCCACACCCCGTGAAAAATCTTGTTCAACAAATAGAATAATCCCCCTTTAATGACGTGACACTGGGCCTTTTACTCCATTATCTTTTTTCAGCAGCTGCACACAGGTTTTGTACTGTTATACTGTTTCTGTCACTTGCCATTATGACATTAGTTATACTTTAGCTTGATAGCTATTTTGATTGTATCGTTGTTGCTTTTTTTTCCCAGGCAAAAATCTATTTCTGTATTTGCTAAATATCAAGTAGTAATTTTTATAATGTAAATTTATATTTAAATTTCTTTCTGTGTACCACCTGGTAACTATTTATGTACCCCCTGGGGTACGTGTATCCACATTTGGGAATCAGGACATCAGGATTCATTGCTTCATAAACATGCTCTACTCAATAAGTACAAACTCCTCCAACAGCAAGTTCTACTCCAGAAATATACATTTATTTCATATTATATATTTTAGTGTGTTTACAGAAGTAATCACGCTATTGTTCTTACTAAGTTTTATCATTATTATTATTTTTATTCCAACCATTTTTTGGCGCTGCTTCTTGTTGGAGCAAAACACACAGTAGGCTCATAAACAGACATAAACAGTAAGAGCACTGGCCACTAAATGAAGAGAATCTCAAGATCGTTGGTTTAAATCCATGGTGCACTGAGATTATTTTTTAACACAAATTTTTTTTTTGCCCATAAAACCAGTGTTTTTATGGCAACATTGCTAGCAACCATGCAATCACACTTCACAGTTTCTCGCAAAAATGCATCTAGTTACTACTGTAAACATGTCCAATATGCTATAAATATGGCCTGACCACTATTCCAAATCTCTGTGGCCTCAGTGTGCACTGTGACACATGCAAGTGTTCAGTGTGTGATGCACAAGGGTTGCCGTTGTTGCACGCAGGGCAAATTCCTCCCACAAGCTTAATAATCAGAAGTGCTCATGCGCCAGGCAGGGCAAATCACTCTGGCTCAATGTTGATGCCTCTTGTCAGGTCACACTGCAACCCCGTCGCCCATAATTTGGTTGCACGGGACTGATGAGGATGCACCCTGAAGAGGGCCAGCCTGGTCAAATAACTGACATTGTAATTGAATGTGGCTGTGTGTCTCACCCAAACAGAGTGAAAAAAGGAGTCAGCCAGTTGACATCTTACAAAATAAATGTGTGGTCACATAAGTATAATGTTGCCTCCAAGTAGCTAAATAGTGACAATTTTTATTTATTTGGCTCTATACATTGGTACTTTACATATTAAACTATTTTCATTTACTGCTTGTTTCTTCGGCTTATATTCCTCTTGTTCGATATGAAATATATGCTCGGTGACCTTTGGGTTGAATGACTCACTCTAGTCAAGATCACCCATTTTTTAGCCATTTTAGCTTCACTAATAGTTGGGGTAAGGATAATTACTTACTTAAATAGTAACTTACTCACTGTCCTTTGGGTTTGTGGTGCCTGATTATTCTGAAACTCATTTTTATTCTGAGTTTCATCGGTCTGGCACAGGTTAGAGGTGGGAATCACCATGGAGGAAATGACACCAGTTAGTATCATGATATTTGGGCCACTATACAATATTATCGCAATTATTTAGATTTTACCATACAGCAAGTGATCAAAGTAAACTTAAAAGAATTACATTCTGTGATGCCTGTTTTTCTGACATTTTGTATTAAATAAATGTATAAAATTACATGGATTAATCATAAGGAAGCATATGGAGAATAGCACATGTTGAAATATATCTTCATCTCCATTATACATAACATTCTACAGGCTTTTATGTAGTTTTTGTCAAGTGTAATTTATAATCTTATGATGAACTATGAAGTTATGCTTGGTTCTTCTCTTCTGTATGGTTGTCTTTGAGGCATGATATTTTTGACTGCATCCTGGACAATGTCCTTAATCTACTCAACATGACAAAGTATTCTTCAGTCTTAAATTACAGCTAAGCACTGGTATGTGCTAGCCTCTTAACAATGTAGCAACTATTTGATTTTGACACACCCAAGTTTGGCTATGTCTCTGCTTTCTTTGCTCTACTTTTTGAGTATTTGATTACCTACTTTTCTGTTATTGTTTCTTCATTGGTTCTTTTGCTGAGAGAAAACAGCAATGTCGATATATAAATACTAAATTTGTTCTTAGCTTTTGTTTCCTTTCTTCTTCCACTGTCCACTGTGGTCCACTGTCTCATTCATGTATTAAAATGGCTGATTCCTGTATGGATCGCCTACTGTAGAGCTGAACACTTTGTGTACTTCTTTACAATTGTTTCATTTCAAATCCAACATGCTAGAGTACAAAGGCTAAACAACAAAATTGTCAGTGTCCAACTAATTATGGACAGTGATAAGTGATAAGTGCCGCGTGTTAATCCAGACAGTTGATAGTTGACAGACATGTTCCACATGCTTTGTGCAAAGCTTTATCCATTAAGTTCATGAACAGAATTAAAATTTTAGTAGTGTCTGCTATTACAAGCCTGAAACTGCATTACTGCAATCTGAACAACCTTAAAATCTACATTATGCAAATGAATATTGGACTTGCACCACTGATGCTGTGACTAATCTTTAAAGGCTGAACAATCATGTTGAACACGCTTCACTGCAAACTTTAGGTCAAATACAAATATTTCAGGAATATAAAATCCACCCACATAGCAAATGCCATTAACCGTGTCCTGTCGCAGCAGTTTCATCTTAAAGTAAGGGATACTCTTCATTACACTGAAAAGTAGCAATACCCTCTGAGAAATAAAGTAAAGTGGCCCCTTACAATAATGTTTTTATCTCACAGAGTAGACCATGCATTTACTAACATTTACATTTTCGGCATTTAGCAGACACTCTTATCCAGAGTGATGTACCTTAGTGCTCAAGTAGCCCACATTTGTTCTTCAACCTGAAATGCTAAACTTAAATCAACATCTGCTATTCAACCAAGTTAATGCCAGCTAGGTTATACACCTAAACAACCCCTGTCAAGGAAAAGTCAGAGATTAAGGCAAGAGTAAGGAAAGCATGGAGTTAGAGTATAATTGCCCAAAGGGCTTTTTTTATTCATTGAATACAGGGAAGTATAAATGAATAAGCAATAACAAGAGGCCTAGTTAGTCACCATGGTTCTCCTTGAAGAGGCCTCTCTACATTGTTAAGGGTGCATCTACACTGTAATTAATCTGCAGCTGTATTGGAAAACATGTCACTGACAGAAGATTTATAGTGATTTTGAAAAACAGAATAAAAACAAAGTAAAAAATTACAAATTTAACGCCCATAATATGCAAAGTGACGGGTGCTGCTATAACCTTGGTGCAGCAAATCATGAATTAGAAATGGTACATTTGATGTAATATTTATCATTACTTTTGAATTTTCTGCTTTGCAGGGTAATATTTTTGGTAATCTTTGTCAGAGTTAATGTAACACAGGAAATCTTGACCATGTTAAGCAGTAAAATGAAGACTGTATCAGACAACAACATGTATCCCGTAACTCAAATATGGAATGAGGACTGGGGATATCAAGCAGGGCTAAATTTGCATCACATGACCTATGCTGGATGCAATATGAATAATGGATAAACTCCGACTCTTTGAATTGATCTCCTAGGAGATATTTTTGTAGGATTTCCGGTGACAGAAATCAAATGGAAGAAAGGCTTGAAGCATTACCTTTTAGGCTTCCTTTCTTTCCTGTACTCTAGATTGTAAACACAATTAAGACAACAGGTGCCTTAGCCTGTGACAGAGCTGCTCCATGTTAGAAGCTTAAAATCAGAGAAGCTGTCTGCTTGAGCTTTTCAGGCTTTGACAATGAACGTTGCAGCACTTGTGCTTAATTGGATCCAACAACAAAACTATCTGCTTGACACAGCACTCTGTAACATTCTTGGGTCAATAAAATATTGACGTCTAACATAAATAAAGCACAAATACACATAGCTTTCAATGTAGAATATGGTGGGATTTCAGAAGCAATAACCTGAAATAAAATAATGCTGACTATTGCACTAAATATATATATTATTTGTTCAATTTTTTTGTTTTCGTACCTGCCAAAGAGCTATCAGATCTATTGGATTTGGACAAACACTGAAGCTGTGTTCTATTATTTATTAATGGTGTTTAAGCCCAGGATAATTCCCTAGCCTCAGCAAGGGCCTGCAGATGATCCATTATTCAGACAAATTAATGAAACGTAAGAGCACAGATCAGGTAGCTTCGTGTACAGCACGCTGTATCCCATTTAAGAAATGCTCTCTGGAGTGAGGAATAAGATTCAAAGGTAGCTGGCTTTAAAAGATGTAGTATCTTTCTGTCACGCTCATCATCAACACATGTGGCTCTCTTAATACACGCAGAAACCCTATCTGTTGCTACTCTCCATCACTGCCTATTCTCCCACTGGTTTGATAGAGAAAAATCTATGGATTTATTGCCACCACTCTCACCTGTGTCAACCCTCCAATCCTGCCATCCACCTTACCAAGACTTTGAGCACAATGCAATTACTGAACTGAAGCAGCAGTAAGGTTTTATTTGTTAGCTTTAATTTAGCAGAAAACCAAGGCTGGGCTCTCACTGGAAGGCGGTCAGTTACGATTGTATGTATATATGCTCACTGATGGTACTGTGGAAGTCATAAACAGGGCAAAGGGGGATGACAAATGCACAAATGAGAAACAGATGCACATACAGGGTATGGAATAGAAAGCAAGTATAGATAAACAGTAGGTGTACCTAATGAAGTGGCTCATCAGTGTGTATGTGTATATTATATATCAAAAAAGCATCTTAGTAAGACGTTGGGCCACAAGAACGGCTTCAATGTGCCTTGGCAAACATTCTACAAGACACTGGAACCTCTTTTTAGCTTTTGCTTCCTTATACTATAAATGAATCAGATAAACTACTTAAATTACACCAATTTCCCTTGAGGAAACTAGCTCCCAGCTGCTGCTCCTGAAAGACACTGATTAGATCCACTGCTGGAGTGGGGAACTCCTAGCTGAGGTATCTGCTGACTGAACAAGTTTCACTGGTAACTTCCTGCTGGGATATTATCCCTATGACTAATTATAAAAAATGTTCACTCAGCAAATAGGGCAATTGAGTTGGTCAGGTTGATTGTGTAATAATTTGATACCAAAATCAATCTACAGGTGAATGAAAACAAAAATCTTAATGACATGGAACTTGGATCCCAGCACTGGTGGAACAAAATGCCACCATTCCCAAATGACATTGGGAATCTGGCAATGTGTGTAGTTTTTGGGGGTGTACCTGTATCTGGGTCACACTGATGCTCACAGGGGTCCAGAAGACGGCGGCCACACAGTTCATTAACCCACGGCCCACTGGCATTCTGCTGATAGTACAGCAGCACTTGAGCTGGGTTCAGCCAGTCAGAGGCATCCAGCTGGCTCCCCTGCAGCAGCACAAACCTGGAGCCTATGGAGAGAAGCACACGACCAAAACTCAGAGAGAACACATACTGTGGTGCAAAACTCATTTAACATGCAGGGAAATACTGCCCTTTGTTAGCATCTATAATACACAGCAATACTGTATCCTACTAGTTATGAATCTGCCCAAGTGCTCAAAAACAAAACATGCCAAGATTTAGAAATGTAAACTTCATGCCTGCACGGTGCAGCCCAAATGAGTGTCTGGCAGTTCAGCGTGTTAAATGTTCAAACGTTTATTTTTGCTAAAAGGCGGACATTTTTCAGGACTTGCATAAACATAAACATCTTTAAGTGAGCTTTACATGACTGCAGACTTCTAGTACCCACCCATGACTGAAACACTGGATTATTCTAAAAACAACCAAGATCTTGTGTTTCAGCTGGCGCATCCTACTCCTCTCAGTACTTTAAGGCCTGGAACACAGGATGAACCAGGCTTGGACCAAATTATTTAATTCTACAAAATCCAAGGTTTTATCCAAACCCTTCTGACATTAAGTTTTGGTGGTTAATGTCAACAAGACATTTATGTACACGTCTTAAACTGATCTGAGTTTAGCGATTCAAAACGCGATCCCTAAATCCTGCACTTTTAGAGGCTTGTACAAGAGAATGTTAATATATACACTGGACAGCAGCGATAGATCCAGTGCAGATGCAAAATCAAAGGCAAAATGGCAGACAAGGAAAGCCGGCTGCAGCCCAGAATATTTCTGAATGTGCAGCCATCCGCCCTGGCTAGAAATGCCAATGAGAGAGAGAGAAAATGAAAAAAAAAACAAAAGAGCAAGAAAGGGAGTGTGTGTGTGTGTGTGTGTGTGTGAGAGAGAGAGAGAGAGAGAGAGAGAGAGAGAAAGAGAGAGAGAGAAAATTTGGCTTGTAGTTTTTAACTGCAGGTGCTACATTAAAATTCATTAACAAACACATCCAGCATACAAACATGAATAAGGCCCAAAACACACACAAAGAGCCCTTGAGGGAGAAGAGGGCTGAATGTCTGTTGTTGAGTGAAATTCTGTGTGTGTGTGTGTGTGTGTGTGTGTGTGTGTGTATGTGTAAGTGTGTATGTGTGACCTGGCTTGAGTTGCTTTGATGCTTTCAGGGCACAGCTGTTGGATTCCCTCTTAGGGGGAGTGAGTGTGACATTTTCTTTTGCGAGCTACAGTGAGTGCAGAGCAGAGAGGGTGTGAGAGTGTCCTTCCACAGGGCTGGAACGGGATGGATGTAGTGATGTATTTACCGTCTGCGATGAGGTGCTCAGGGACGTGGAGGATAACTCGGACGTTGAGGCCACAGGAGAGGTGAGAGGAGTAGACCAAGCCAATCACACAACTCACCACACTGATCAAAGTCAGGGTGGTCTTATTGATGGGGCTACGTGGGGAGCCTGGAGACATAAAGAGAAAAAGGGAGAGAGAGAGAAAATGAGAGCATGGCAAGAGAAGAACAAAAGAAGCAGAGAAGCTTTGTAGTCAGAGTTCTTCTTTTTTTAAGAGCACTTCTGGTGGCACTAGTCAGGCAGTTACAAACAACTCCACATCAGAACTGGTGGTGCATGAAAAGGGGCAGCAGAGCGGACCGGTCAGTCTCTGTGAACTACAGCTTTGCCAGCCACACAGTGGCGGAGATAAGGCTTTACCTTTTGAAGGTCCCCAGTCTATGTACTGGGGAGGGAGGAAAAAAAATGTGTTTTTTGTCATTCACTTCGTTTTTACAAGCTGCCATACTGGGTTTAGCCCAGCCAACCTTTGTAATCAAATCAATGGGGACTGCCAACATTGTACTCACAAACCAGTGGTACATACAAAGGACTGTACACTCACATACTGAGTAGGGGAGGGGATAACAGAGTCACACATAAATAAAACCACAGCTATGAGCCGAGTGACGCACAGCTAGATGATGTGATCCATTGTTCCAGCAGGGTAAATACGGCAGCACCCAGTGAGCTTTAAACGGGCTTTGGCCTGACTTTCTCTTCCTTTAAGAGTGCTGCAACCTGCTAGCAGACCTTTACAACTTTAAAACCAGTTTGATCCAAATACTGCTCGTGAGTCAATTAAATCAACTCTACAGTGAGAAATAAATAAATAACTGCCCAAGAGTGGCATTTGACTTATTGTCTATAGAATTTGATTAAAAGTCCAGTAGTCCAAGGTGGTGAGTAAAAACAAGCTAATAACAAGATGTAAAGAGGGATATTTATTAAAGAAAAAAAAAGAAAAAACAAAAAAGAAAAATAAATGTTGGCTTAAACAGTGACTTAACGACTTAAACAGTTTAGGTATATTTAGGCACTACACAATGAGCAGATTCAAAAATGACAGAATTAATTACATACTTTAGCACTCTAGGAATACTCACAAACTGTATCCTTAAGCATGAATGTGCTCTCTTGATGCCAGCGGCAACCCTCTAGCATACACATTTTTTAAACCATCTTTTTGATGTAAAAAGTAACCATTTAAAATAATGAAACATCTGCAATCCAAAAGAGTGACTGCCTTCACTCTAACTACTTTCAAAATCCTGTAATAAATACATAAAGCAAAAATATAGCTCCAAGGTGATTTGCTCTGTGGTCTCTCAAAAATGGCAAATGAGAACAGATGCTGTGGCAGGCTTTTAATTACTAAACTTTAATTACTAAAAGAACATACACTGACAATTAGCATAGTTTAAAAAGTAAACTGCCATTCAAGTTAGAACCTGGCAGGGCTGTGTGCATTGGCGTTCAAAAATATTCAGCAGTCATTCAGAGAAAAATACTACAGTCTACTTTACACAACATCATTCAAAGATGACAGAATGCACACACCTCTCGTCACATGACACATGTAAGCATTTTACAAGCAAACATGTCTATCAAATTAAGCTTGTCAGCAGAAGCAAATTAGCAGTTTGTGTGTGGCAAAATTACATTAAAAAGTTGGGCAAAACAGACCGTCATGTCTGTCATTAAGTTAAGTCCAATTAGAGGTGTCATCGCAATGTGCTGTTTTTGACATACTCTGGATTTAGGGAGCTCGTAATTGGATGATGGCAGTGGCATTGTTAAAAGTCAGATGTGAGTGGCTGCTAGCTGCCTTGACAGTGGCAGCTTGCTGTATGTTTGGTGGTGTGTTTTTCAGCCACGGCTTTCCACCCCACTGCTGCCTTTGCCACCGTGAATGTCCAACCAGGTGCCGGTCTGTTATGTCTGTCGAGAGTTCTGTTTTCTCCCAATTAGTACGCACTGTGGAACGAGTGACAGGCACTCTGCTTGGATGTCCTACTCTGTCCACTTGGGCCTGTTTTGACACCTACTCAAAAGTTAAGTTGAGGGTGTCCGGTAAGGGACAATGTGCACCTACAGCAAAAGTGGCAAAAGTGTCAAGGGCTTATATCAAGTGAAGGGCATTTAGGGAGGTGAGGGACAAAAACATGTACATTACATTGCCATTTATCCATGTTCATTTATAAATGGACAATCTCACAGACAACAAATACATACAGTCCATCCATCATGGCACATGCCTTGCAATTAATAACAGTAAACTGATAATGTAGTTGTGCACCAAGCTATATCACAACTACTGCTTTGCTCAGCCATTGAACAAAGTCACATACACACACTAAATACAAACAGAGGTATGGGCGCAGGCAGGCGCCGCAGCGCCAGTGGGCGAATCATGCGACGGATGGTGTGGAAGTCCTCCTTACCCCCAGAGCCCCACGCTGGGTTGACGTTACCATTTCTCATACCTCGGCTACGCCGGCGGCTGCGGTTGGGGTCAGTGTAGAAGGTGAGCTGTGGCTCGCTGTCCGCCTCCGTGCCCGAATCTCCGTCCGGGTTCAAGAAGGCTGAACCCGCTGCGAAATTCACACAAAAACCCAGCATCAACAAAAAAAAAGGCAGAAATTGCAAACCCCAGGTTAGGTATCTCCAGCTCTGCTTCTGAGGCCCTAGCTTCCAGAAGGCCTTAACCTTCTCACCAATTTGTAGGGATGCACAAAGAGTAAAATAAAAAAAATTACCCAAAACTTATGCTGTTTTCATTTTCTTTCCCCAGTTAATCAACCATCAACTAAAAGGTGTTCAAAATAACACTTTTAAAAAGGCTAAAGAAATGTAATAGTCAAAAGTCATTGATGACTGATGATAGTCTTTGCAGGTAAAATCACGTCCTTAGAGTAATGCTCTGTTAAAAGGAGAAAAGCATGAATAAATATATAAAGAAGTGAAAAAAAAATCTCTTTTTTCCAAGTCCATGTAAGTGCACCACTACAAATGTATGGCCATTATTTTCATAATTAGCATTCAAAAGAAACCGGGGATCCTGATTAATTTGAAAGAGTTTCAAGGCCAAACGTAGAGTAGCTCTTCAGGAGCAGGGCTGGAAACAAATTACCTCGCCTATGTGCTAAAGTTTTTACAAGAGAGTTTGGATTACAAATTAATATGCACAAAATGATTTAATACATTGAACAGATTCGACAAAAAAAATTACATTGTCTAGACCTTGTACAGAGATCACTGGAATTCCAAATCTATCATTACTGTTTCGCTGAGTGGCAGACTAACCAATAAACAGTCCGATAAATCCCTGTCTTAACAAGCAGAAAAAAACAAAGAAAACAAAGAAATTACTAGATTATTGTTTTCTACACATATGCACACACAGACACATTCTAGTGAATGGGTTTGGGAAATTAACCAGAAATGACCATGTGACAGTGTGGACAGTCTGGCAGTCAATATGTTCATTCATTGATTAATATGTTGAGAAAGTGGGAAGAGCTAGAAACCCCTGGAACAGCAGGTCCATCACAGATATTTAAATGGAAAATCATGTAATCCACTTTTAATAAAATAAAAGGGTTGCCTCTTAAGCATTGAATCAAACAACTCTATGAATCAAATGAAGGAGAAGAACTAAGGCTCTTTTAGCTCTTATACATGCAGAAAAATTACAAATAAACCATGTGGGGATGAAATACAATCTTGTTTCTGTCCATTATGTGATTTAGCTGTGTGTTGGTACTGTGGACTAAGTACTGTGACAGAGTTCAGAATGCATATATGTAAAACAGTGCACTCCCTACTCTGTGTATATAATTTTTTTCTTTGGTTTAATTAATGTGGTAGATATTAAATCCTCCAAGGAAGAAGTAGGGTTTGTATGATCCGTGAAGGGGCAAAATTATGCAGTGTTTGGGGTTGCCAAGACTAGGATTGGTGTACAGTGTCTCAGAGAAGGAGAAATGATCTAGTATTGATTTCTAGCCATTGCAAATTGCTGTACCTCCTCAACTCCATGCAGTGAAAGTAATAAAGAGAAGTGACGTCTGACTGGTCTGTTCGAAGGAAATCATTTACATTTGAAACGACTTCCCTTCTCTTAAGTTCAAAGCGTGGTTTTGGTCTGATGTTCAGGTCATATTAGAACACAAGATCAGCCCCCAGCCCTCATCCCCAATGCCTTCAGTCATACTCATTATCTAACAAAGTTGAAAAATGACACTAGATCAACGCTCTTTGTCTGAGAACATGTGCAGACTTTTGTGGAATCATGAAACAAATGACAGTGATACAGTGATACAGGCAGTGGCACAGAAGTAGAAGTGTACAGACAAACACAACAATCAGGGAGGAGAAAAAATACATTTACAGCATAGAAAACCCAACAATGTTAAGGAAAAAGCACTCCAAAATCCAGAAGTGTAATATAACTGCACCACATGAGGATACAACATTTACAACTGCTTTAACACAATGATCTACACAAATATTTTTTGGAAACCACATATGAGACAAAAACACACACAAAAGTATAAGATTTATCCAGTTACAAATACACAGCATGTCACAAACACATATCATGAGGTCCTGCTTGTACAAAAGCCAACTCTTAGAAAGCTTTTTTCATGTAGCTCCTGTCACGTTTCAGTGGGTGCTGAGCACTGCCATAATAACGGCCTGCTTCTTCAGATCTTCCGTCATAAGGCACCAAAGACTCTATTTACCCTGGACAGAGCTTGAAAAACAATTCCATTATGCAACGCCTGAAACAAAGGTATGAGATAGCAATGGCTTATAGATTACCATGTCTCACAGTGGAATGGAAGAATGTTTGAGCCATTTCATATTTTTTTTGCCCTAATGCAGCCTACAGCAAACAAAAAATAAAACAACAAAAAAAACAAAAAATTGTGCCTATGTCGGGTACAAAGTCAGGATTGATATTCTAATATGGTTGTAATATTCCCTGCAACTGTAATGGCATTTGAGACATTGGGAAAGTGTGATGCATCAAGGCAAGTGTAATGGCAAATAATCCTGGCTTGTTTTTCACTCCAGATGTATTGTAAGCTGTAATAGGAAAAAAGGGGGAAAAAATTGCGGGCAAACAAATCATGGAAATGGGAAAATAAAGTCTGGCTTTGCTGTCTCGATCAAAGCAGAAGACTACAGGTGGTAGACAGTAGCTTGAGCCTAAATGAGCAAAGATACCCTGAATACAGGTGAAAAAGAAACACTTTCAAACTCACAACAATCACTGAGACTAGCAGTCTAGTGCTACAACCACATACGTTTTTGGAATAATAATGTACAGAAAAGTACTTCTCATGTCTTATGTCAAGTTTTCAGTTAGACATGGATTGGTCGTGACACAGCAGTAGTCCCATAGTCTTATACATTTTCACAAACAATACACTAATTCTGGGCTACGAGTACAGAAAAGATTGATGATTTTCCTCATGGATGACTGGCTGTACTCATAATGAATGCCATAACACTGCTCTGACAATACAGAGGCCAACAACATTTAAAATGTGATAAAAGTTAAAGGAATATGATCAATGAGTTCAATACAGAAATAAAAAAATAAAAAAATAAGAGCATAACAAGTGTTAAAAAGTGTTTTAAAAGGAGTTCATTTGTTTGCAAAGTAATAAAATCTTGAAGATAAAAGCCAAATGACAACAATACATTTTTGACAAAAGAGGCTAAGTAAGCCATTTGTTTCTCCACTGCACTTCACATCTCTTGAGTATTAACACGTGTAAACACATAATAAACACATTGTGTGGGCTGTATCAAAACCCACACTGTTGATTCTTGCCATTTTTACAGATTTTACTGTTCAGCTTTGTCTAAGAACGACTAATCACAAAAAACAATATAGACTCTCTCCCTCCCGAGTGCTGAACTTTAAGGTTATAATGAAAAGAAAAGTTGAATAAAAGAGAGTGGGATGGTGTCTGAGCTTTCAGATGTGAACATTTCGTTTCTAGATGACTCTGGTGAATGCTATGATCCTTCTTTCCGCCTGGCTAACAAAAGGAGAACAAAAGAAGCACCTTCAAAGGAATTAGTCGCAAATCTCACGGAACAGGTGAGGAGTGCTCGCCAGCCTCCGCAATTAGGCAGGGGCCAAAAGGTGCAGTGCTCCATGGAGAGGAATAAAAGATGAGCTAGTTTAAATATTCAACACCCGGTGCTGGCGGTCTCTCAGCATGCATTGCAGGTGCAGGCACCCGACACAACTACAAGTTAGTTTGTTCAGCCGGTCTGAGTGCGAGAACCCAATCATTGGAAGGCTTCTGGAATCGTAATATTATAATGTCAGTGGAATGACGACCCAAAAGAGGCGCAGCAGGGATACTTGTGTCAATGGCTTTGACCTACAGAAATCCGCTAAACAGCAGATGTTGACTTGGGGAGTCAGGAAAAGCTTTTAATGTAATGATAGAATGAGAAGTACAAGTATGCAAGGGCGGCAGGAAGGTGTGATGGCCAAAAAAGCAAACACACTTTCTCACTTAATCTGTTCTAATGATGCCGCTGGAAGCCTAAACCCACACCCCCCCCAAATTTAGCAGATCACTTAGCTAAGTTTTTTGAGTGCTGCACACAGTTAGTAGTAGGGGGAAAAAACAAAAAACAAAGCCGCTATGTTACCAATCACTGGAAAACAAAACAATGAAATCGGCAATATTCTTCAATTTTGTTCCCTCTTCTGGTGTTCAGAGATAAACAAGGCAGGCAAAATGAGATGCTACGATGATTTACTGTCTAGCTGGAAAGGTAGCAGCTCAGGGTCTGTCAAAGAAAGTCTTTAAAAATCAAGAAACTGAGGGCAAGTTGAATCACAAAAAAGTGCCCTGAAAAGATCCACAAACCTTTTGGTTTGGAAAAACGATTCTGTTAGTTCTGGTACACAGAACAATGCCATCTGATGGTATTTACTGTTCCTGAGCCTTTTTTATTATTTTGATCGTCATTTGTGGTAATTAAATCACCTACTTTAAATTTCCTGCTTATCTAAGGTGAATGACAAACACAAGAGTACAATTTATGAAAGTAACCTCATGTGAAGTTCAGGCAGAACAGGATAATTGCACTGGCCAGAGCAGGTCAGGAAACATTTGTCTGCTAAAGCAGATTACTTGGAAAAAGAGCACAACAATTATTGGACCGCAGCTATTGCCAGGTAAGCAAAAACAAACATCTGAAAAAACACCTTTAATCAAGTATGATTGATGTGAATCTGAGGCCATCAACCAAGTCAATTTTCTGTTCTACTTCAGCCTATACCACCCCAGGTACATAATCAAGGTCTATAGAAATTTGATTATTTGGCTGATGTGTTGTGAGCTGGAAGAGGGTAAATGGTGTCCTAGTGGGTTGGTTGGTATTTGGGGACAGTTTTGAATATGTCAGACCTAAACAAGTTACTGTATAAGCTATTGAGATCTGTAAAAAGTTTACAGCAGTATACTGTGTATTAAATGTAAACCACAGACTTTATTTTCATGATTTCTGCCCACATATCCATACCCATATAAAAGAGACAAGGGAAGAGCAAAAGAGAGAAGAAAGCATTTTAATAATATATACCTAATAAAAACATTACCACTTAGGGATTTTGTATGTATAGAACGCAGAACAACCACAAGGGGACACAAATATAAATAATAGATAAATTAAACTTCATAGACAATGAAAATGAGAGGTAGGGTGAACATATATATGAGTAAAATATTCACGTGAATTAGGCATGGAAGCCTTCGGTGGTGTTGGGTGCATTTATGTAGATGCCCGACCACTCACCGCGCGTTTTGCTGGATAGACGCTTGCGCTGGTTGGTGGAGGTGGTGTGTGGGAGGAGCGTGTTTTGCTGGTGATTGCTGTCAACAGGACTGGTAGCTATGATGTTATCCTTGTACTTGCTCATTAGGGACAGTTTTGTATTGTCATTTCCTGATGGTAAAAAGGTTCATATTAGGCAGAGAGAGAGAAAGAAACAGATGGACAGAACATAATACCCAGCTGCAGATGCTCTAAATAAAGGCATGTCCTTCAAAAGAAGGACTTTTAGCGAATGTTTTCTCAGTGCTTGGCTAAATATGAAACAACCAAGTGCCTTCATAGGCCAGTGACTCAGAAGATATGACATTCCGCCACTCTCCATTATGCAACATTGCCAAACTTTGTATGTTCCCATGCCTCAGTAATGAGCAACTCACATGACAAAGACAACTGACACTGTAGGGTTTCTTTCTTTTTAAAAGTCTATTATCCAAATTAGTGTGGCAGCATGAAATACTCTTTTGGGAGTATTTATAGCATCCCGCTCTTCCAGGCAGGGCCAATACTGTGTGTCCAATGAACCTGGAGAGAATTGTAGTCATGTGACTGTTATTGCTTTTAATGGGTTATTGCTTTTCAGCTGGCCTACACAATATAATGGATAATTTACTACTTATCCAAGTAGTTCTACTATCTTGAAGCTTTGTTTACCATTATTGACCTTTCTTAAGTAGATCTATTTTACTACATCTAATGTCGTAGCAGTGTTTGAAATTGTAACTTGTGTTCCCCAGACATTTTGTACATGGCCTATTTGTTATTCTTCTTTTATTGGTTTTCAGAGGTGATAAAATGACTTACAAACAAAGAGGACAGAAAAAACAAAAGCAGACTTGGGATTCATTAAATGGGGAGATAAACTTCACAATTGAGGAGAATGCATTTGCCTAGATTAAGAAAAGTGGCTAGCATCTGTTGCTCTACCAAGAGGATTTATAGCTCTTCCCAAAAGCACTCAGGCACAGATGTGACACCAATCAAGTCTATGTGTAAAAGCACGCACCAGGAGTAAGGTCCATGTTGACCTTGTCGTTGCAGCCCTGCAGAGAATCAAGGGTTCGCGTCACCTGACTGGCAAAATCCTCTCCGCCGTTCATGCACTCTCGCTGCAGGTGGTGCCGCAGGTCAGTTATATCATACTCATAGCCATCCAGGATGGGTGTTTCTCGAATGCTGAGTGTGCCACTTGAGTTGTGGCCCTGACCACGAGAGTTGCGAAGGCTTTCACGTGCCTGTCCGCCCATCAGCACAGAGGGGATGTAATGGATTTCATTGGCAGCTTCAGCACTTGCACTTTTCTGGGGCTGTGGCACACGCCGCCTTTTACACCAGCGCCTGCGTGTGTACAAGATCAGCACCAGGCAGAGGATAGAGAGCAGCAGAGCAATCATACCACCCTAGAGTAAAAAGAGGAAGAGAGAGAAAAGGACAGGAAAGCATAAGATTCGCTAACAGGCTGATGAAATACTGAAATGATTTCATGAACACTAATCCAATGTCACGTCCAACTGGGGAGAAGCAGCAATTAGGTGCACTTTGTTGAAAAGTATAGAGAATCCCAGTTCAAATTATGACAGATGGCCAAGCCTAAAAGAGAAACGCCTTAATCTCCTGTTTCACACTGGGTCAGGACAGCAGCAGTACACACAATTTGCATAAGTTGTTTGCCTACTCTGCATAGTCAAGGACGAGAATAAATGACACCTTAATATAGGTCACTTACGTTGCATTTGCATGCTGTGGAAAGT
Source organism: Hydrocynus forskahlii (assembly GCA_037974365.1). Taxonomy (NCBI): domain Eukaryota; kingdom Metazoa; phylum Chordata; class Actinopteri; order Characiformes; family Alestidae; genus Hydrocynus; species Hydrocynus forskahlii. The sequence goes on from JBBPCX010000011.1 coordinate 18,198,716, forward strand.
TGTGAAACTGCCCTAATTTGTCCTATATTGATTAAAATTCCTCAGCGCTTTCAAAGTCATTACATTAGCTTTCTGGTTGTTCACAATATAAAGTTAAGTATATGACCAATTATGAAATAGAGAGAGAGCGAGGCAGCAGGGAAGACAGGGGTGGGGGTGGTGGTGGGGGTCAAGAATAAAGAGAATATGTAATAGGGTGGTTTAAGTTGTCACAAGGCACACTTTTCCCCCATCGCTGAAAACACATGATAAAAGAGTACTAATTTGCATATGAATGTTCTAAAATTTGAGTCTCCCCCATAGTGGCACTGGAATGAATGTTCTTCTGCAATTTTTCATGACATCAGAATTTAAAAAAATTCTGACAAACATTTAAATTTAAAGTTTAAAATTTGTTTTCTGAGATCTCCTGCCAAGACTATCAGCAAAACAGTCAGTCGTTTACACTGGACATAGAAAACAATAACCCCCTTTGAAAGATTCATTGTGTTGCTTTGCAGCCTAAAATGAAGACACACACAAACACACAAAATTCCAGTTTACTCAATGCGACGTATAACATCCAAGTGAAAAATGATAGCAACAGTTCACGGGTCATCCCCGGATCAGTACATTGTAGAACCACCTTTTGCTTTAATTGCTGCCTTGAGTCTGCTTGAATACTCCTCAGTGAACTTTGCAACAATATGTAGAAGAGGGTGATTTTCTTCTATACCCTCTGTACATATTAAACAGCATGTTGGTAGAACGTGAAAAAGTCCCCTTTGCCAAACCTTAAGAAAAAGATATTGCACACAACAGCATACCACAAATGTTACAAAATGAAAACCACACCAACATCGCAGCCCTACATAGCTCCAGTTTCAACATCGAATCTGTTTTATCTAATTCAATTGCCTTCAGCCCTGTCACTTCGCATTAGCCAAATGAGCAGCTTACAACTTTATAGTGGGGAAAATTAGGTAACGCTATACACAGGAATTACAGGAGACATAAAATTAGGGCAGACAGGACAGCACTTTATGAAGGAGCACTATTAAAGCCAAACAAAACATCAGAGGCTAGCAGCATGAGTGCCGGTAATCCAATTAGCGAAAGTAAAGATCGAAGGCATGGCTGTCAACTTCGTTAACAACTCTAATGATCTGTTGGGTGAGTTGTCTGCACCAGGGTGAAATGCTATATTCTACCGCACAGTAGTAAATCCCATGACATTTACCAAAAGAACATGGGGTTAAAAGATCCATTGATTGCTGCTTCTCATCACCACAATACCAAATATCAAAACAAGGGATTTTCACTATGTACATAAGGCTACAAGAACACCCAAGACTTCATATGTCTGAGTACAGGCTTATTTTGATGAGAATACAGGTACTATTTTTGTGTTGATGTAAATGCAGCTTGCATCAACACCAGCATATTATTCATTTAGTAGAAGCACATTTTTTCTTATTCATTTCTTTTGCTATTTTTGTGGCCAGAAATCATTGCACCCATGGGTGGTGCAACTGGGGATGCGACATCGCAGTTCAAAATCCACCAGTGCATTGTTACTTTTGAACCTATTTTGTCTCGAAAATTCACTTTTTTCTACCATGTCATCAGATCTCCTTTTATTGCAAATGCAAGTGCAATGGGAAAATGGTATTTTTGTGACTTCAAGCCCAAGCGCAAATACGGCTGTCATACATTAGGGAGAGGATCAGGAATTCTGTAGGCACTGTTGGCCTGGCTCACAATCAACACCACAGTTCTTCCTAAAAGGTGTTCAATTGGGTTGAATGCAGAAAGAGGATGGAGTGAGCTCAGCGCAAACCTGTGGAGTTCCTCCACATCAGCCAAATCATGCCTTTATGGATCTTGCTTTGTACAGTTATGCTAGTTCAGGTAAGGGCCTTCCCTAAACTGTTGCCATAAAACTAGAAGTATACAATTCTCTAAAATCTTTGCATGATGTGACATTAACACTGCTCTTCACTTGAACTAAGGGGCCAAGCCCAAACTCTTAAAAACACCATTACACTCCCTCCATCAAATCTTACTGTTATCACTATGCATTTCAGTAGGTAGGTGTTCTCCTGGCAGTGGATTTCAGAAATCTTATTTACTTTCTCATTTACTATTCATTTTATTTACTTAAATTTTTCATTTTATATTTAGTATATGTTTATTTTATTTTCTTTGTTAAATAAATAAATGTTTTCATTCTTCCAGGACCATGGCATGACATAAAGCATAAGACTACACAAGTGCAGACAGGACTACAGAGAGCACAAACACAAAGTGCAAAACTTTAAAACACAATAGCAACCCAATACAATATTAAAGGACAAGACAACATACAACGCAACTGATGAAAAAGCAGAAACAGTGAGTACAGTACAGATACACTATTCTAAGCAGCTAGATTTATGAGGTAGGGAAAAGAATATACAATATCCTTAGCTACCCGCTGAGGGGTACAGCAAGACTACCCCAGTCTGTGAACAACTAAGTGTTTGAAACAGCAGTAAAAACAGCAGTTATGATCAGAGGCTCTCAAATGTACTGATAATCCTTGAAAAAAAACATTTATGGCTTTCTTTTTAATCACACAAAGCACATCTCATGAAGGCAAACTACAGAGGCACTGTGCTGAGGCTTCTGGGAAAGTAAAGGATGTTTTTAATGTAATTATTTTTTATTAACCATCATAGGTTTTATTAATCAAACAAAGTTGAGCTCTTTTAATGTGAGTGTACATGTGTTTTTCTTTGTGTGTGTGTCTGTATGTCTGTGTATGTGTGTGTGGGGAGTTATGGGAGTTCAATTATTTCTGCGATTAATGACTGGGTCACTGCAGGACACTTTTCCTTATAGTTCTTTATCTGATCTTGGTGCTATCAGTAGTATAAATGCAGGCGACAAAAGAAAATGGCCTTTCTATTCCAGGGCATGTGTAGCCATAAAACAAGGTATTATCAGCCACTTAAACTTCAAATGCCTGCTGCAGTGGAGAGCCCACAATGAAAGTGAAGAGTAACAATCGGTACACTCACAAATCCCTAGTTCATGCCTTTCATGTAGTGTATGAACGCTGATACAAGCTAAAATGTATATGAAAAAGATACAATCACACGCAAGTGATAAATCATTCTTGCCAAAGCCCAAGGGTCACTAATCCAGACCTACTAAGATCAAGGTTGTCGCATTTTTGTTAAACAAAATGTAAAGAAAAAATTATGTCTTTGCATTTAATTATTAATGAGTCTAGAGTAGGGAGAAGGGAGGTGATATGGGTTATGACATGAATGTATCTGAGTGCATAGCTGACAGAAGCTGGACTCTGGTTCTTTGGATGTTCTAGTAAGATCAAGAGTCCCTGGGCAAGACTCTTAATTCTTCATTAGCCTACCTCTGCAACGTGACTTAAAAAATGTAATAATTAAAGTTGATTAACACGAATAATGCAATTAAAATGTCGACATCTGTAGAATAATCTTATTAGTTCCTGTCCTGTGAATCTGGCCACTTTCATATGAGTACACCAGCATAATATGAAATACACTGCCAGAGAGAATGTCGTGTATCCAGTGAACATGCATTACTTAACATACACTCAAAAAATAAGCTGGGTTTCACCACATTTAAGTAACATTATGAATGCCAACGTTTCAAAACATATACTTCATCAAGGTGAAGCCTGAAAAGTTCTGACAATATCACCCTAATAGCTACCACCAAGGTTCATCTTTCACTGCTTGACGCCTTTTTAACACTCTAAGCCATTGATCACATTTGTGCTCTCTAAAGCCTTAGGGAAATGGATCAACCCAAACATTTATCACTTTCCTCTCATAGCTGCTAGCAGAGCAGAAATCCAGATCTTCAGCCTGCAGCTTTGTTTTATAAATGGACCGGTGCTCTCCGAATGTTTAAAGCTCCTTTGCTTGGCCTAAGCAGGTGCCACCCAGAAAACGACGATAAAAGAGAAACACACAGGACAACAGCACAGAACTCTTCAAATTGGCTTAGAAAAGTCAGCATTCCGGCAGATATGCAGCTGTTAAACCCAGCAGGCAAAGCTTCTCTGATTTTGTCCCCATCAGCCTGTCTAAACCGTGTGTCAAAAAGCCATAGAACAATTTCAGAATCAAGGTAAGAAACACTATATGTATACTCAGTAAAGTCCTACCTCACAGAGTATTTGTCAACTAACTCCCGAACTCCCTGGTCTATTGGCTCTCAGCCAATAACAAAAGGCACTGATTTCGCTTTATTGCTTTGTCTGCTCTCTGGATCCAATTCCTTAATGCCACCCTGTCCATTTCCTCTGAAACTCGATCCTCTCTAATTCCCAGAAGACAAGGAAATCATAAGTACTAGCTGCACTCTGTAGGGAAGACAGAACTGAGTGTTCACTGAAAGTACCAATGACTCCACCAACTGCAATGGCACCTGGTACGATTTTGTATGATGGGGAGGGGAGGTCATGTTGTAAAGTCTAAATGTATTAGTTAACGAACTCAGAAGGCTGTTTAGAGATATTTGTTTTAGAGGCAGTGGCGCAAAGAAGAGAACACAATATTCTTTTTCAGACCAGATACTTTTACAGCTATTACACTTGAGTTCAAAATTACATCGTACAGTAACAGAAATACAGTCGTTTAATTATGAGGGCAAAAAGCTAAAATAATTAATGCGCTGAAATAATTTGATGTGGCAGAGACAATTAATCTTTTAGAATACATTTGTGGAATCGATGCAGTAATTATTTTGGCTGTCTACATTCTGCAGAAAACACAGTGCATAGAATAATGATCCCTTGGGCACAGGGAATAGGAAAGCATTAGGTAAAATAACTTAGTGTTTGTAGCATCATATGATTGGGGAGACTTAGCTAGTAGGTGGGAATTGGCAATAAATTAATTTGCACATTTAAAAAAAAAAAGACTTACCTACCATTTACTTAGAGTTATACAAATCAATAAAAATCTTGAATTATAGAAACCTAATAATTAGCAGTGTATTTAGTTTGTTTGCATAGCTCAAAACTAATAAAATAAAGAACTATGTGTTAAGAATTTACTTGCGTACAAACAATTATCAAAATCATCATTTATAGCTTTTGTAATGTATCACAAATGCGGAACAACTGAGAACCAACAAAGAAATCTTATTTATTATCTTATTAATTTTTGTCTATAAATGTATAAATACTTTATAAAGTTTAGTCACAACTTCACAAAAGGTCCAGTTAATGATTATTCATGTTTAAGAAAATATATACTAATAATTTAATTAATAAGCACTCAGGTCAGCAAGATAAAACATGAGCCATTAAAAGGAATTTGGACATGAGGATTCATTTGCTATTTTTAGGTGTGGTGTTCTAAAATGATACCAATTCTTTTCCCTATTTACCAGGCCGGTGTCTATTAATGGCTTCCCAGGTTCATGAAAACAGAACAGTTCATGCACACAGAGTCCTGTTTGACAATGGCCAGGTGTCTCAACACAAGAAAGTAATGAGAAAAATGTTGCATTTCGCCACCTTTCTTTCACGTGCATTTACAAATTACAGCAAGGGCACGGAACAGCTGAGCCAGCCTTCCACGGAGAGATAAACCACCAGGGAGCGAGTCATCGAACGTCGAATGGAGAAAGAAGGGTTGAGGAACACCGCATGGAAATAATAGCCTGCTGAGGGGTGCAAATTGCAGGTTGTGAAACGGTCAGCCGAAATGGAGGGAAGGTGCATTTGGGACACCTCCCAGTGGAGAGTAAAGTCAACATAGAGAGTATAACGACGCAAAAGGGGTGCATGCCAGAGTGTGGTACAGTAACAGAGGCTGGTACAATCTGCTCTTGTGTAAAGCAGAGCAGCCATATAGTAAGCAGGGCACTCGGACACTTAATTCAATACATTATTTTTCAAGATGCAAAAAGAAATGGATATATAACTGCAGAAAAGACCTATAGCCACTCGCATAAAACATCTAAAAACCATTGGCCTTATGTTGTCTCTTTACCTTAAGTGACCAGTGTGGAAGTAAATTGAGATCCTGAGTTTAACTTTCAACATTAAAGTATTAATAGTTTTTGAGAAAAAATAAATTCTTAGTTGTTTGTTTGTTCAGTAAAGGCTCTGAACATCAGATTGCAGTCCTTAGACTCATTTGTATGCTGATGTTCAACTTGCTATATAACTGGACAGAAGATTCAGCAAGGCCAGTACAAACACAACTACAGCTGCATTTTCAACATAAACCTCTGTTGTCACATCACAGTTGGTCTTTTAACAGGGGACATTTGGTGGATCGTTTTCCATCCATGAGCTCTAAACTGTGCCTTGGGTGAGCCTGCTGTCCCAGCACTGAAACAGACCTGCCGGACTGCTTAGCTGATAGTTGCCCCAGTTGCTTCTGCCAGTCTCATGCTAAGGCCAGCAATAACCAGTGACTGGTGACAGGTGTTGTCTATGCCATCCCTGGTGCATCGGGAACGTCACCCCTGAGAGATGCTCAAGGAAGCAACATGATTTTTGGAAGGGGCAGGGCTTAGGAGTGGCCCACCGTCGTCTCAAGCTGTAGCCACAGCGGCACACAGTGCCAGAGCCATCTGTCATTAAGGCTGGTCGTCCTATTGCCAACGCTAATCTCTCATTCTCCTCACAATTACATTGTGACCACACTAACACTGGACTCACAGTAACACACACTGACACTCAGTGGGGAAACTGCTGCTCTTGCTGAGCAACCAGAGAGCAGGAGAGTATATTAAGAAGTGTTAGGCTCACAAAAACTGTGTAAGTACATGAAAGTTGGAAAAGCTTAAGCATCTCTTCACATGTTTTATTATGCATTTGAATAGTCCTGTATTTGGACTGCTCTAAGAGTAACACAAAGTGAAGAACTCAAGGTCACTAGACAGGCTTTCTATTTTGAACAGATTTTTTTTTCCGTCTTTGGACTGCAGCAGGAAAGCTGAGCTTCTGGCAGGAGGCACCGTTTTTACACCAAAAATAAAACCTAAAATATGAAATTATTTCCAAAGGATGACCAATCATTCTCTGTTGTCAAGGACGATGGATTTCACAGGCACATACTGGGCCACACATAGTGTAATAATTTTAGTTTATTTGCTGTAAACTGTTTTTATTTATTGTGAGTTCAGTGTTGTTTTCTTTATTACCTTGTTACCCTTGTTACATTTCTCAGATAAATTCAAAATCATAACAAATTGAAGAAATTAAAGCAAATCAAATTTAAACTTCAATAAAAAGAAATGTGTCTTGAATTTTAGTTTCATGTTTTTGCATTTCAGTGCAAAAACATCCCCCCTTATGGCAATGGGAGACTGACACTAAATCCTTAAAGCCATTTCTGCTATTTAATCTGCTCTTGTCTGCTAATCATGTGAGTTTTGACTGCTGTTGTTCAGCTTATTTGATATGTATAGAATGATTAACACAGATAAAAAACGTTCCATGTTTTTAACACAGGAAACGCATGAACAGGAATAAATGGATGGATACTATAATAAACTCAAAAATGTCGAACCCAGCCATATATATTTAAAAAGACATTAAATACTGTATGCATGTCAAAGCCTTCAGGTCCATGAAAAGGTGAACAGAAATGCAATTAGAACTGGCCAAGCAGTGTTTACGAGCTTCAAAATTAAACTTTTAAATGTCGTATACTATAATAAAGAGTATTCAAATTATTTGGTTCGGCCCTAAATCCAGCACTACACTTTTTAAATGAATTAAACACAATTTTATCAAAATATTTTTAAGGAATTTATATTAAACATTTTAATTATTTAACTTTAAAACTGTTCAGTCAGAATTATGCAGTTAACATATCTAGTCCAAAACTGGTAAACTCAGCTCAGAATTCAAGACATTAAAATCATAATCTAATTCCTGTAATGTCTAAATGGTGTGGTACCCTTCAGAAGTGACAATCATCTTGCTTTGAAAAGGAACATTACTCAAGTTCTGTTTCTCACTTCAATGAAACTATGTCAGATGCTGACTTCATATGCATCTTCCCTCCTTAGAATACTAATAACTCCCTTTGTGAGAATATCAATGTCAGCAGCAGTCTTTAAGATAGGAGGCTCAATCTCTCTCTGCTACTAAAGCATTATGCAATAAGAGCTCACCAAAGAAACTTGCCCTGGGCTTAGAGAAATCATTCTCCAATAGACATCTCTCACTAATCAGGGCTTTGCACACAAAACAGACAAACTGCTCCCAACAGCCAACTGCTCCCTGAAAATGTTTCCAAAATAGCAAATATGTAATCACTTTCAGGGAAAGCCAAGATTAGAACTACCAGTATTCTATTCTTTTTAGTCATTAATATAGGTGTTGTATAAGTTTCAGCCTCTAAAGAAGTTCACTGAAGCTCAGTGCAACCCCTTTTCATTCCTACTTCTTTTGTAAATACTGGTCTATACTGTAAAGTGATTGTCACTACAGAATAAACTCAGTCTCGACTGTTATCCTCCTCCAATTCCACAACATCCACATGCACTTTTTAACTCTTAATACATATCGATAATGTAGAGTTGTTAGTATTGTTTACATTAGAAATTAGGTTCCAAGTGATTATAGGTCACACGATATTGACAACACCTAGTTTTAGCTATTTTTATGCTATTGCCTGGGTAGGGCAAAACCATAGATGCTACTGAGGAACCCAAAATGACTGACTGCATGTTTGAATCATGGTAAATCTGAAGTAGGGCTGTAAAAAAAAGAGCTAGCTCTGTAAAGATCTAAACAAAAATGTCTGCCTTTTCGGTAAAATGAGAAATGTACAATAACATAGCATAACATTATCAAACTAAATTCCAATTAGTAAAACTTGTAGACAACAATAAAGGGTAAATATTTAAAACTATTAAAATTTAAGGGAAAACTCCAGTGGATGCAGCTCAATAGGGGAAAGAAATGTGGTGATTTGGGGTAAGATATTAAATCAAAAGGTAAAAAAGAAACTGCTATTAACTTTTATAAAGCAGATTCTCTACTAATAATATGAAGAAAAGCTGAGCTGGTAGCCATAAGGAACCACCTGCTTGTCATTTCTACTAATGTAGTATTTAGACCTAGGATTACGGAACAAGCAATAGCAAGGAAAGAAGACAGTTCTTAAAGTTTATGTGTTGGAAGCAGGAAAAATGGGCAAGTGTAAGGATTTGCGTGATTTTCGACAAGGGCCAAATTGTGATGGCTTGGTAACTGGGTCAGAGCATCTATAAAAATGTCAGACCTTCCAACATTCAACATTCTGAGACCCTTTAAACTAGGTCTTTTAAAAGCATGAGAGTAAGCCACTGAAGTCAACAAAAATTATTTCATTAAATAATTGATTTCTATCATAGCAAATTACATTGGTGCGCTTTATAGAAGTGTGCTCTGAATAACAGGTTATAATGATAAGTTTACTTTTTTTAATGATTTAGTTGATATTTGGATTAACATGGCGGTATATCGCATTCCTTCTCATGACTGAATAGCAAGATTATGCAAACTCCACATTTATTAGCAAGGGACATTCTTCTCTCTTCTGTTTCCGCCCAAGCTCCTCCTCCTTCTACTCCTCCTTCCTACCCCCACCATAACACCAATCTGCTGCAGGCATACCATCACAGAGATGTGCAGAATGCGGAGTTCCTCTTCAGCCGTGTCAGTAGCTGGGTCCTCAGTGGCTGCCAGGCCAGGAAGGTTCTGACTTCCATCCTGATGGTGGATGTGGAAGAGCAGGGTGCCATTCTCTAGCCATTGCTGCCTCCAGCGGACCAGCGGGATATCCTCTGAATTCCCTGAGATCTCTGCAAAAGAAAAATACAAGCGGCATAGAGAATGTTATTCCAGCCTGTCTTTCCACTCACATCTTTTTTGTGAGTGTATTGTACGATGGACTTTTATAGTCATGTCAGTGATCAAGCAACCTACTGATTACTCCTATGATTCATTGAGTAATCCACTTTTAAGAAAGGCCACTACGTGGCAAAACAAATAAACATGAATGGGAGTGCCCTTCAGGCTTCTTGCTGTACTAGAGACCAAAAACTTGCATTATGCATTAACATCATGCACATTTCAAATCACTGTTGATTCGCTGAGAAGGTGATCTGTAATCAATGTTTATTTTGTTTTTTAATCCAGTAACAAAGATAAACCAATTATTTATAACAGCACTATTTGATCCTGATAAAAGTAATGCACAGGGGAAACACAAACAATTTTTGTATGTAAATGTTCAACCAAGGTGTTTCTGCTAACATATACTGTGCATGTCACCCATACGTTATTCAGTAGCATTGAAAAACATATTAAATTATCAAACAAGGCCCTAAGCTGTTCAGACTCTGGGTGCTGGGTGCACTTCAGATGCGTGGGTGAGTGGTCTAATCACTGTTTGGTCTGACTGGAGGAAAATAATGCTGTATGGTAAAGGTACAGGTGTTATCAGCCAGGGCAAATGGTAGGCGGTGAGAAATGTCAGAAGGGAGTTCTCCAGTCCCCAAGTGCATATACATTAGCTGTGCATTGGCAGCTGAATATTGGCAGCACTGCACATGTTTCAGAACATGTTTCAAAACACCAGGACTGGTGACATAGCTGCTGCCAAACTATATCAAGAGTTTAAAAGATTGTGACAGTTTAGCCCCTGTAAGACATTTGATAGCATACTGATGCAGTCATCAAGCGAGGCTTTGAAACATGAGGTGAGGTTTTCTCACATTTTACAAATGCAAGAATTTTGACAGGGAACAAACCTTAAACTGGTGTTTTGCAACTTTCTTGTTTAAGAGCCAAGTCTTTAAAACTGGTTTCAGGAGTCACTCAAAGAGAGGTCTTTTTGCATTTTTGATATCCTGTACATGCTTTTTATATTTGTGTTTTTATATCTGCAGGTGCTTAGATTTTTTTCAAAGACGGGAATAAACTTTTGAAAATGTAATGAATTTGTAACCCCTAGCATCAGCAAAAGGCAGGTTTGTGAATGCAATGTGTTTGCAATTAATGATCTATGCTAACAGTAGGAAGCAATTTTACTGCTTCCTGCTGACTTTAAAAATTGCCTGGACAAATTCTATTGTAATTTAATAAAATCCACAGGCTTTTGTTTCCAAAATTCCCATATAATTAGTCCTAAAAACCACTATCAATTTTGTAACAGCTGTAAATTTGTTACAGGATGTTAAGAATAATGTTATACAAAAACTATATAAAATATCTTTTACTGATTTGTAAATACTGTATTCTTAAATCTAGGTTTTTTCACTGGAGAGTCTTTAGACATGCTCTTGTTATATCCATTGATTTTTTTTTGTCTTACGCATGGAGAACAGATTAAAAAACATTGTTTAGGAAACTGAAACCACATGCAAACAACAATTAGCCATAACATTAAAACCACCCTCCTAATATTGTGCATCACTCCTTGAGGTGCCATTGTAATGAGACAATTAATGTTATTAATTTCAGTTGTCAGTGGTTTTAATGTTGCGGTGATAGGTACACATAAGTGGTGTCTCTATTGCAGTATTCATTTACTACAGAATTGTGTCTTGTGTTAATGTGTGCTTGTCATCAGTTTTCAGGACATTTTACTACTTCTGACATTAAACACCCATAATTGTATACTTCTACATATCATCACTGTATGACTTCAATAAAGTCATACAGAGAGTGCACTGATGTGGTAAATCTGATTATGCAGTAAAGTTATTTATTGTAGCTCAACAATATTCAAACCTCTAGAATGGTAGGATATTAACATTATTCAAAAATGGCCCATTACACTGGTGTGTGAAAAAAAAAACACACACTCACAAATGGATGGGTTTAGTTAGTGAAATGTTTGTATTTGCAGTCAATGCAATAGCACTCATTAACTGGAGGAAAAGGCTCTTCTAGAGGAAACCAGCCCTTTGTTTAACCCATGCAAATGATGGTGCTAATGTTACTCTGCACTTTCCCTCGCCAGACTCCCCAGACTCAGGCTTGTGTGACACTTTTATTGAGCAACGTTCAGGAAAATGCTCCAACAAAGCCATATTACAATTAGAATATTGCTGTTCCTTTTTGCAATGCGGCTCTTCTCTACTATCAGTGCCTTCATTTTTTTGCTCTGATATGTGCAAATGAATCAGATATCATTTGGCTTACTTTGCAGAGAAGTAATTATTTCAAAAGCATACAAATTAATTGAAGCTAAATCAAGAATCCAACCTCCATGTTTTAATTACAACTGGTGGAACAACCTGACCTCTTTATACAGTCTGTTTCATGCAGATCTGTTTATAGGAACTGGTCCATTTTATTAACATGTTCTGTAACTCATTCGGCGTTTGTTCATTCAAAACCATATTCAAGAGAACAGTCCTCTGCACAAAAAAACATTCCAGGTAAGGGTGCTGATTGGTCGTGGTTGGGCTAACTGTTAAGCGCAGTGTCTGGAAGCCATTTGAAGGTAAGGGTCAAGGCACTTGGAGGCAGACTTTGATATACTGCATGCCACAAAACCACCAAATTTGTGGCCTCCTCAAGGACAAGCCAATGTCTCAGCATCAGAATAATGATGCCTAAATAACTCCCCCACTTTCCTTACTGCCCTTGGGCAAACAGCAGAAGCATTTCTGTTCTCGCTTAATGGTCATTTATTATTTCTGACTCTGTGTGCTCAACCCAAAATAACTCAGCCATTTTTTAAAATCAGTACATCCTCTTGTGACCTCATGATAGCATGCCCTGTTAGGCCAGACACTGGAAGCAGTATAGCTACATCATTTGGTATTTCCATAATACTCAGCAAACGCCTTAACCTTTTGACAGAAGCCTGGAGAGATGCTAACCAGGATGCCCTTGCTGACTCCAGTGAAGGACTAGTAGTTTGAAAGCAAGGGGGGGGGGGTCTCTAAGTGCTTCAGCTACAATAATTCTTTGAGTCAGACGGATGAACTCAGATTCAGATAGATAGATTCAGATAGATTGAAACAAGGGATTATGAGGGTAGCTCTTAAGGGGTCAGTCTTAATATTTGGTGGTGGACATTTGCCTTTGGATTTGGCAGTCGCTACAGAAACATCACGTATCATGTTCCAGAGACAATTTTCCCCTCTGAATCTGGAGATGTTTCTAAAGAGAATTCTGAAAGAGAGAGAGAGATAGTGAGTTCAACATGAGGAAGAGAGAGAGTACGTAGAGAGTAAGGTACAGCTGAGTTGACAGAGAATCCAAAAGCGCTGTCAGAGAAGCTGTCCTCTCTCATTCTCCATCCATCTCTCTCACTATCTCACTGTGCTGAGACTGAAAAATGGATTTAAATACAAATTCCTACTGCAAGCTAAATCCTACAACCCTTTAAATGTTCAACATCTGAAAGGCACACATTTTGTGTTACCCTTCATCTAAATGTTTATTCTGTGATTATTATTATTATTTGGTAAACACAAAGCTCATTGCTGCACTTGGCAGTTATGCCACAGTGATCCTATTATGGTTATCTAAAATTTCCTATCCCAACATCTAAAGCAAAGTTATATTCTTCAGTATTTTTGTTTACATGTATGTTTTACTATATACACTTAGCAGTTCTTGAAGATGATAGCTTGACAGATGTTCTCTCTCTTAAATAACCGTCTTCTAGCCTTTATAGTCTATTTTAGTATTTATTTTCTATTTTCTGAAATAATGGATGGAACTCAACTATTACAGATAAATCACTTTGAGCCTTAAACATGTCTAACCCATTCATTTACCATTTCAAAAGATTCAGTGCTACAGCTGTCACTTTGTTTCTCAAAAAGTCATAATCATCATAGCTTTAAGTTGTTTACAGTTTCACAGTACTTCACCTTGCTGCTAAGGCAAGAAGCAAGCTTTTGCTCTCCTCAGCATGGCTGTGAGTCTTCCCATGCAATGACGGTCAAATTAGGTTGATAGACTGTTAGAAAGCACAAATCCCTTTGCTAGGATCGACTGCAAATATTTTTAATCATGCAGTCATATATCAAATAAACATGCAAATTTGCACCATCTCATATGCATTTTTCAGGTGGTAACCTCCACCATACTACACAGCAGACAAAACATTTTTATACAAAGTTCAGTAAACAAAGCAGATATTGCCAGGTTTTCTATATCGTTTAAATAATCAAATACAGGACTATAAGGATAAATGTCCAACATATCTTTACAAATCACAAATTTTCAATTCAAGCTTCATGATTTGAGCAGGTTTCAAACATGATTTATCCTCATAATGACACGTTATGAGAGGTCCGCACTGCTTTTAGTAATTACGCGACCACAGAATAAACACCCACAATGGAAAGAACTCATGTCCTCAGGAGATCAAAGTTTACTTTTGCAGACTTGTTTCAAGGTATATTTCCTCTGATGGTGGCAATTTTCCCCCTGAATAAGAATGCAAGACTGAACAATCAGTCAAAGTCAAACCTGCTTTACCAACCCATCCAACACTGCGAACATTAACCGCAATAGCTAGCAAATGGTAATTTGTTAAGGTTTCAGAGCCATGTTTAATATTGTATGTTGAATGATTAGCCTTAAGGAAGAGCATGACAGACAGAGGAAAGTGGTCCGTCAAGGTCAAGAGATCGTCCGTCCTTTCTGTGTGTAATAAATTATCCGCAAGAAAGTTTTGGAAGAGAAATGGCACTTTCCAGATTATTTACTGACAACTTGTGCAGTATTTAACTAAAATTTCAAACCAGTAATGTATTTATTATACCACAGAAGTGTACACATCGGACTACTATCCGTATTTTATTTGTGACCCTACATAATATTTATCAGTAATGCCAATCCAGGTGAATGATCTTCTGGCTCCATTTAATTAAGGTTCTTTTATTTGCATTTTTATTGGCAGAAAAAAACATAGGGTCCACATCCCTATATTAAGCATTCCTAAATAAAGGGATCACACACCACACTGGGACAAATTTCTATTGAGGGATTGGTCTTTCCTATGTGTTTTGATTACGGTCATTTTTTTCACTCTTACTTCTGGTGATTATTGACCTATGTAACAGATGTGCATGACAGGTAATGTTTAAATGTATTTATTTAAAAAGATTCTCTGTAATGAAGTTGGTGGAAAGCCTCTGTCAAGCTTCACAAGATTTAAAAAGAGTATGTGCTACACACAACTGTAATTTATTTACCCTGTGCTTATACAGCACACAGTTTATTTATCTGATTCTGTCTGAAATCAGAGATCAATTGACTACTTAGTACCAAAACTGGATAGTATAAAAATAAACTCATTTAATTTAAATGAATTAACATGTGACAAATGCATTTCCATAAAGTATCAAAAGTTCAGGATTTTTTCAGTATAGTAATTTGGCAAACTATTTAATTGTCTACTTATTATCAATAATGTCAGTACTTTCAATTAGTTATGAGTGTTTTGTCACTGCCTTTAAGACAGTATGCCTCAAACAAGCAATGATACAAGATGCACAAACAATGAAAGACACACTAAGCGGAATTTGCTAATACTGATGTCAATAATGATACTGATTATCGATACTGATAGTTATACTCTTTATTGATACTGAATTTGGTGCAAAAAATGTATTGAATCTTTTCACATCACATGAAAAGATTCAATGGTTGTTTATTATTACATTTTTGAGAAATCACAAGCTATATTTTTTTCTTGAGTTTTATTTCAATTAGACAGGAGCAATCAAGAATCAAAAGCGATTCTCATTACCCATCCCTAACACGAAGGTTAATCATTTTATCTGAATGTTGAGAATAGAATTGAAGTCCTGCACCTCCCATTGTGTGAAGTATAATATAAATTGCAGTATAGCTTGTGGTCAAAGGAATAACAAATGTCTTGTGGTTAGCTTACAATTAACACTGTTTCCAACACTTTGGTTTCCACCTATGGGCTTATCAACCTTGGACAGCTGCATCAGACAAAAATTTAAGATCTGTATTCTGTTCTGTTCCTTTTGCTTTTATTCGGCGTGACACATAATCCTAGATTCATTTACAAGTGAAGGGACATCCACAAATATTTAGCTACTGCCAATTAGCTAATACAGCATGGTGTCACTGGGGTTTATCTTACACACACAGGAACCTGGGCAGACTCTTCTCTGATTCAGAGGGACAGAGGCAAATCACTGACATTCTCAGGGAAGTATGATTACACTCTTGCCTCATCGATCATGCAGAGACACTCCAATCTATGGCAAAGATTCTTAAAAGCCAACCAAAACCTGCATAGGTTGTTTGTCTTTGTGTATTTTATGCAACTACTGATGTATAAGCCTAAATGGCCAAATTGGTTGTTTAGCCTCTTGCTTCCAAAATATCAATACTGAGTAAGTTCTAGCAGACAAACTTATTTGAGCTGAAGTTCAAATAAGCAAACAGTACTCAACCCTGTCCACTAAAAGTGTTGAGGCACTAGCTAAATAAATGTTTTCTATTTTAATTTATTACATGCATTTTCCTAAACCCAAAAGATAATTCCTCTCCACTTAATCCATTCAGTAAGGCAGTGGGCAGCCACCAACCAAAGGGCGCCTGTGTGTAGGGACAGTAACTTGATTGAGGGTACCTCAGTGATGTCACTAGCAAAGCTGGAATGAAAACCCGTGGCCTTCCGCTTGCAGGACCAACTCCCTAACCACCAGGCCATCAGCTGCCCCCAGAAAACAAATTAATTCACATCCTGTTTGTTTTGATGCAAACCACTGATTTTGTGTAAAATAATTTGGAAAATAATTGTAGTCAGCTTAAATACAACCCTGCACACACACATAACTGCTGTCACTCCTGACATGGATCTCTTATTAGTGGTTAATCTAAACCACATATGTATCTTGCTAGTGGTATAGTGATAGCCTTCATTTGATGAATTGTAGCTTACAGCCATTCTACATGAATAACCCAGAGTTGCTCTCATCAGTGATAAGGTAGAGGTTGCATTTGGAGTAGTTGTGCACACCACTATGCCTGCAGCCAGACCTGAGGTCTGCCTAATGCAAACACTGCAGATCAAGAGCTGTAGTGAGGAGAAGAGGATTCTGTGGAATTGGGCTTTTTTCAAGAGTTAGACGGAGGGCACTCAATGCACTGTAATAAAAAGCTGGGACCGTGTCAGAGGACCTCCAGGGCACAGTAAAGATGGTTCAAGCAAGGAGACTCACTTGCAAACCAAGACAAAATGAAGGAACAGAACACCCCAAAGTTCTGCCACGACATGCAAACAGCCTGACTTTTCAAACAATCTGGACGAATAAGTGGCAAGATTTAGCACAGGCGGTAATATGGCTTTGTGAGAGACTCATTTGAGGTGAAAAATAAGGATGCGGTAGGAAAAGCTGAAAATAACCAAGGCAAAACCACATTGCTTCCTATCAGTGCAGCTACCTAGGGGGAAGTATTTTGAAACAGAGGCATAACATGGGGTTGTTTATGATCTTATGATATGATGATAGCTATAAACAGTGATGAATAAGCTTCATGATTAGCACACAGTATTCTCCATAAACCAGTCTCATATATTCTATTCAGTCAGTCAACAAAACAGCGATTCCAACCACCTACTAGGACTGCCACACAAGCACAATTCCTCAAAGATGAAAAACCTAGAAAAGAGAACACCCTGCATGCAATCCCACTTTTAACAGAATCATAGCTAAGGAGAAAATTGGAGGTCATTTTTTAAAAGTGCTCAAGCAGAAGAAAGTGGCATGTGTGTGGCTATCATTCAGTACACCCAGCAGAAAAAATCTCTGAGTGCATCTGGGATTCCAGGGTGTGGTCTTTTCCTGGTTCCTTTTCTTATCACCCTATGAATGCTAAAATATAAGAAAAATGAAGATAACTTCCTTCAATCAATACCGTGTTCAGCCAGACCAAGAGGTGCAGCTCAGCACAGCTGGTTTCAAACTGCAAGTCTCATGACCCTGCAGGACATTTGCTCATGTGCAATAGCTCATACTACTTCAGAGTTAGCTACAGTAAATGACATTACTCCTGTGGCCTTAATTTGACATCTCTGTTCTGTAGGGAAAAAAAGAATTTCAGGATGAATCAGGAGGAGTTGAGGAAATATCAGGAAGCACATTGAGATAACTTGGCAAGCCGGTCGAGAGTGATACTAGCTGCAGTCATCTCTGCACTTACTTTCATGTTCTTCCGCTCTGCTTTTTTTAATTTTCCAGAGATATATTTTGCAGACAAATATTGTAGAACTGCTTACATCTTTATGATACATCTCATTATATTTCACAGACACCAGTTCTGCTCAAGGGCATACTGTCTGTTTTCTAGTGGTCTGCATTTCCTTTTTTGTTTTTATTATTATTACTTTAACGAACATTTAAAAGGCAAAGAGGCACTTAAATATCCAGTGACATTAAACCAACAGGAGCCAGGACAAAAAGCCAGATGACAAAGGTAAAGCATGCTCATATGAATGCCATGGAGCTTGCCTTGTAATAACCTGCCCGTTACAACTTCAGAGATAGTAATGAAAACTCAGCAGGTTTTGTCCATTGAAATTTACTGAACTCCTACTGGTGCCACCTACTGCCTTACACAAACAGCTGACCAGTGGCATCAAAGCAGGGGGATCCTAGGAGGAAGGAAGACAAGAGGCAGGAATAACCGCATACTGTGTGAAAAGCATTCAATATTCAATAGCAGAGCACCACAAGACAGAGAGCTGCAGCAATGCCCATGAAAGTTTAAAAAAAAAGGTATTTGGAAAAGTTCACAGTCTTCCCCAGGATATATGACTACATTTCAAATGCAAGAAAATTATTTAAAGATTCTTTAAAATCACACTAACAGCAGAAGCAAACTAATATTGTCGTTTTACTATTTATGATTTTCTCTAATCTTGCACAGAGAGAAACACACTAAATGATACCTCCCTGACAAATTTAAAAGGGGGGTTATAAACATTACTATGACAAATATCCTTACATAATATAAATGTAGTTCCAACTGGCATGATTAGGTGGCACAATGGTAACATATGCAAATATTACAGCTGTTTTTCCCTCATTTGTAAAATGAACCCCCCATGGAAATTAAAACCATTAAATCAGTCTTGCCTTACTGCTCATTATAAATAAAATTCAGAAATACAACCCCCCTTCAACTAAATAGTGTGATCAGCAAACACTAGAGAAAGGATAATGAGCTGTAAATTAACAAGATTTTTGAACAACCCCCCGAGACATGTCTAGACCTCCCATGGGGAACATGGTCAAAAAATGTAATGGTGGATTTTACAATTGTCTATTGATCTTTGTCATCCCAGAATGCCTTCTTAACCAGTGCCAGCAGAATAGAATTTCCTTTGAAGGAGGGAAGCTTTCTACACACACACACACACACACACACACAAATAAATGAACACACACACACACTATTAAGCTTCTTCCATTAAGCTTTTGTTATTCTCACAGAGGACAATTTTAATTTGACATGTTTATCATTTCCTGATCTTAAACCTATACAATTTTAAACATTTCCTGTGTCAAATGTGTCAACCCTGCTAGAGACAACTTGAGTTAAATATAGTCAACAAATGAAATACAAATTAAAACACTAAAGGAACTTATGTCTCTGCATCCATTAACTTTCTGTCTAATGGGATGAAGATTTTTTGTTTTAGAGTAAAAACATCAACACATGTAACTGAAAAGTTGCCAAGATGGTGTGCCTTTGCTCTAAAAATACCTTAAAGAATGTTTTGAAATTGAATGTAGTGACAATGTTGTTACATAACTTACAATTAATTAATTAACAATAAAACAGACCTAATTATCATCGTTAAAGCAGTTGACATAAAAAACAGAGTTGACCATTCATAGTTAAAAGTCTTCTGCTGGAATCAAAAACTTTTAAAATCCTACTGAATACATCTGAAATTCAGATCTTTAATGAACTTGAATAATAATGCGCCAGGTCACATGACGTGCACGAGGCGCAGGAAGTGACACACGTCACAGAGTATATAAATATACACTCACTGTGTGTGTGTGAGAATGTTGGTTCCCTATGGGAATCTTTACACTCTTGTGGAGCATTCTCAGATTAAGGTGCGTGGTTTATCAACTCTCTCGTGTGTATCCGTGATTGGGTTTGATTGAGTGAACCCAGCGGACTTAGCCACTCTGGTAGACATGGTGAACTCGCATACAGTCGAGAACCTGGAGAAGGCGCATCTCGATTTGGCTGCCATGAAACCAGTGTCCCAGAAAGTGGTCCAAATCCCTTCAGCCTACCGGAAAACCCCTAAGATGTCGCTCCCCAAGAAATGGAATGGTGTAGACGGGAAGTGCAATGTGTTTCCCACTAACCTGTCCCTTATTTTTCATCCTGACAGTGAGGTGGAGGTTGACTCTCGCCTGTACAATCTGCAGCAAGGGGACCGTTCGGTGAGCTGTTATACCTCGGAGTTCTGCACCCTAACTGTCCAAACCACCTGGAGGGGTTGGCTCCCCACATCAAAGACAAACTCACCGGGCGAAAGCTGCCTACTACCCTGGAGGGCATAATCCAGCTAAGCCTGCGCATCGCGCTCGCCTGAAGCCAGCTCCACATACCCTGCTGCTGGCAGGTCCCCGCCCCAAGACCAGCACCTCTACGGAGCCTTCATCTCATCTGGCCAGACCTTCACCTCCATCAGAAGCCCACCTAACTGGAGCCGGAAGAACCTACGCAGATAGGGCGCGCCTCCCTGCCTGTGGCGGAGAGGGAAAAACACTATCGCAATGGCCTCTGCATCTATTGCGCCTCCTCCGACTATTATAGTGCCGTCTGCCCTCTCTGTTCGGGAAACAGCCAGACCAAGGTGAATGGGGGAGGAACTCACCTGGTCCGGTTGCTACCACCTCGTGCATCCCAGCCGTTCCCCCCCTCGTTCTGCAGGTACACATCCAACTGGGCCACAAACAGATCGTAGCCATTGCTTTCACTGATTCGAGGGCAGCTGGTAACTTCAGTGATCATACTAATGCTACCCAGCTTGGTGTGGACCTTGAGGCGTTATCTCAGCCTGTCACCATCAGTTAATGGTTGACATCTGTCTTCCAGTCCCATCACCCACCAGACTCTACCCCTCACCATAACCATTGGCAACCACTCAGAAGATCTCTGCTTCCTCATCACCCAACTCACCTCACCTCCTCTCATCCTGGGACACCCTTGGCTCCTCCAGCATGACCCTCTCATCTCGTGGACCCAGCACAAGGTACTTCAGTGGGGGCCGACCTGTAAGGAGCTTTGCCTCCAAGCGAAGGCTGAGATATGCTCAGGGGAGTTTGAGGCCCCCCGACATCGACTTGGAGACCATTCCCATCCCGTACCATGAACTGGCGGGGGTCTTCAGTAAACGCAGATCGGTCCAACCCCCTCCATGCCGGCCTTATAACCTGGCCATTGACCTCCAGCCTGGCACAGTACCGCCCCACGGCTATCTGTTCTCTCTATCTGCAGGGGAGCAGAGGGCCATTGAGGAGTACATAGCTGAAGGCCTTCATCATGGAACCATCTGGCCTTCATCCTCCCCTGTGGCGCGGGGTTTTTCTTTGTAAAGAAGAAAGACGATTGCATGGCTTCCCCAAGGACATCGTCTCGGACAGAGGGCCCCAGTTCAATCCCAAGTTCTGGAAGGCCTTCTGCTATCTGATCAATGTCTCCACTAGGCTGTCTTCTGGATATCACCCTCAGACTAATGGTCAGACAGAGCGGACCAACCAACAACTGGAGTGCTTCCTGAGATGCTTTGTCGTGGATCTTCAGTGCTCCTGGGCCTGCTACCTCATCTGGGCAGAACTATCTCACAACCTCCTCACCTCATCTGCCACCGAACCCATTTGAGGTATGCAATAGTTTCCAAACTCTGGTGTTCCAACCGAAGAGCCGGAGGTTACCGTACCATTGGCCCACCAGTTGGTCTGCAGGTGTAAAGCGCGTGGTTCACCAGCCCTTTCGTTTGTCTCTGCGACTGGGCTCATCCGCCACGCTACACCTGGGTTTCTACTTCCTACTCCAACATTCTCGAACCACTCTGTGACACAGAGTTGACAGAGTTGACTATCCCAGTAGCCCAGTAGCACTCCATTGCCATGAAGTGCTTTGAGCACATAGTCAAAGCTCACATCACATCTTTACTCCCTGCTTCACTTGATCCACTCCAGTTTGCCTATAAGCCTAACAGCTCTACAGACGATGCAATAGCAACTGCACTTCACACTGTCCTCTCCCACCTGGCCGATGCTGTTCATCGGCTATTGCTCTGCTTTCAACATCATTATACCATCCAGACTCATCATGAAGCTCCGTAACCTGCACATCAGTTCCTCCCTGTGAGGCTGGATCCTGGAAAGACCTCAGGTGGTTCGGATTGGTAACATCACCTCCGCCACACTGACACTCAGCACTGGTGCCCCCCAGGGATGTGTGCTTAGACCCCTGTTGTACACCCTGTTCACCCACGACTGCATGGTAACAAACAGCTCCAACATTATCATCAAATTTGCAGATGCCACCACCATCATCTGCTGCAGGGAGGAGGCCACAACCCCATCCACATCTAGAGAGCTGAGGTGGAGAGAGTCAGCTAGTTCAAATTCCTGGGCATCAAGATCAGCAAGGATCTGAGCCACACAGGTGTGATCACGACAGCAGCAAGACAGTGCCTCTTCTTTCTACGGTGCCTGAGAAGTTTTGGAATGGACACCAGAATACTCACAAACTTCTACCGATGCACCATGGAGAGTATTCTGCCTGGCTGTATCACCACCTGGTATGACAGCTGTAACCTAAAAGCTCTTCAGAGGGTGGTGAGGTCAGCACAGTCATCCAGGACCTCTACAGACAGCGCTGTAGGAGGAAGATGCAGCAGACCCTCTCTGATCCCAGCCACCCCAGCCACAGACTTTTCATGCTCCTGCTGTCAGGTAGGCGGTACAGAAGCATCCAGACCCGCACCAGCAGGTCTGTTTCTATCCACAAGCCATCAGACTTCTGAATGCTGACATTCTGCACACACCAACATACACTCACCACAACTGCTGGACTCTTGACCTTGGACTCTTCACAATGTCACTTTAAACAATGCCATTTTAAAATCCTCCTTGCTCTATTTTGCACCTCACATTCTAAATACATTCTAAATATTTTGTATCAGACATCCTATTAATACTTGTAAATACTAAATTATCTTTTAAAATGTTATTTAACCTTATTATTTTACTTACTATTCTTCTATTTCCTTTTTTAACTTATCTATCTACTTATGTT
Organism: Hydrocynus forskahlii; assembly: GCA_037974365.1. NCBI lineage: Eukaryota > Metazoa > Chordata > Actinopteri > Characiformes > Alestidae > Hydrocynus > Hydrocynus forskahlii. The sequence goes on from JBBPCX010000011.1 coordinate 18,222,042, forward strand.
TATGGGGGGAACATGAGACTAAGAATTTCATTAGGTAATGATGATGCATTGTTATCTGTGTATGACAATAAAACTTGAAACAGTAAAACAGTTGACATTTTCCAGCATTTTGAGCCTTAACTCCAGGGATACTTGCCTCTGGACCAAATGGTCATGGGTTCAGATCGTACCTTCAGCATACTGCCACTGGGTTCCTTTTGATAAAAGCATCTGCGAAATGCCGTAAATGTAATGTGCACACCTCAAACAAATTATCACTTAGTTTCTAAAAAAACCCCAGAATTTCATGAACTTATAATATTATTGTTTTTCATTATAATGAGATTCATTGCGGTATCATGACAACAGGACTAACGTCTCTGTGTGACAACAGTGGCTGATGCATAGCGCTCTCCTTGATGTCTCCAACATCATTGGCAGCCATCGTGAATCGACTTTCATCAGAGAAGAGCACTGAGGCCCATTGGTCCCTCATCCAGCATAAATGCTCCCTCAATGAGGCCGGTCCCTAGTGGTGTGGTCAGGTACCCTTGTAGGTCATCTAGCACACAGACCACACTGATGTAAACGGTTTCAAATTGTCTGACGTGACACTTGGGCGCCTCACACCTCCCTTAAATGTACGAGGAGTTGAGTGGCATTCATCATCCGGTTCCACAGAGCACCATTCACAATGAAGCGGTCATCAGTGTGGGATGTGGCCAAAGGATGTCCAATTCTACGCCTTTCTGTGACCCTTCTTTCTGTGACTCTGTTGCAACCTGCTGATGACACTCTGTGACACTCCAAGCTCAGTGGCTACTGCCGTCTGAGAACAATCCACGCAATGGCGAGGTACTGTTGATCAGTTGTTACGTGTCATCTTGGTCTCATGATGTCAAAATGAACAGCATGATGAGGAGGACTGTTTAGATACTAATTCTGATTAAACCCGGTCAATTCATGGATCAAACACCTGTTGTCAATTTTGCCATTAAGCTCCTTGTGTAAAAAGTACTGAAAAATTGAACAGTTGCATTTAAACGTTTAGGGATGATCACATTAAGTTCACCTGTAAAGGTAATAGTGCATTTTAAATTCATCCTGACATGTCACCCGAAAGCCGAGTATCTCTAACTTGTGAGTCATGCACATATAT
>JBBPCX010000011.1:18223279-18242077 GCA_037974365.1 Hydrocynus forskahlii
ATTTTTTTTAAATATACTGTTATCATTGGGCAGTTTGTTCAAAAACCTTTCAATTGTACTCTAATAGTTGATGACTGAAAAATATGATTTGCATAATAATTTGGAACGCAGTGTATAATGCTTTGGAGCAAAGTAATATCAGAGTTCTAGCTGTTCTGGCTGGAATAAAGAAGGGAGTTTGTCTTGTTTAAGAGAGTATGTTGTCTCCATGTCGTCTCTCTACCCACAACCTGAAAAATAGTTAATGCTGAGACCGAAGAAGCATTACATTAATAACGTGACTATAATAGTTCAGTGGTTTGAATTTCCATGGGAAAGTAAATAACTTATTTTTAAAAACTTGAGCCCCTTTCATAGAGTGAAATCTATGGAACTAAAAAGACAGTACCCTTGTACTTTTTACTGTACTTGAAAGAACTTCTGCTGTCAAGGATCAGCCTGTCAAGGATCCAAACTATCAGAGCACAAAATGCCTGAAATAGGACAACTTAGGTAACATGCATTGTGTCAAATGTTGTGTTCTTTCACAGAAATGACTGTGTGAGCCAAAGATTGACAAGGATTTTTTCATCCATCTCTCTTTCGCTTTGATATCATCCCTCAGTTAAATAATTACACACCGTCCGTGAAGAAGAGGAAAGAAGCGATAAATGGTGTGCTCACTGATCCGTGAGGCAGGCAAGATGGCTCCATCACCCATTACCTGAGTGGCAGTAGAGCTCAGAACCTCTAAACTACAACTCAACACTATGTATCTCTAGGAAATATCAAACAGGAGGGGAGTTAAATGTCATTTAGTATCTACTCTCAGAGTTCATTCTGGCCAGACAGAGTACATGTGATTCAAACAAGGGAGTATACATAGAAAAAAGTGTAATTACAGGCTATGCAAACATTACAAACAAATTAAAAACAAATTAAGTCTGAATGCCACAGGGTAAAATTATCGCATAGATTCTTAGTCTATAAAATAGTTAGGGAGAACGGTTCAACACTAGGGCTCAGATCACATACCACTTTTGACCATCGTATGAGAAAATGGAACACTGTGTTGGCTGTATGAATAGAGATGATTGTGGTGCTGTTCAGCAGTTCTTCTTCATTTTTTCTTCTGCTTTCAGGTCATTTTGCAACCCCTTTTGACTGCAAGCTTCTCTTTCACCTTCCTTGTCATTACTCTGAGAGAAGTCTTGCATGTCAAACCTTTTAGGGGTATACAGTCAGGTCCATAAATATTGGGACATCGACACAATTCTAATCTTTTTGGCTCTATACACCACCACATTTGATTTGAAATGGAACGAACAAGGTGTGCTATAACTGCAGACTTTCAGCTTTAATTTGAGGGTATTTACATGCAAATCAGGTAAACGGTGTAGGAATTACAACAGTTTGTATATGTGCCTCCCACTTTTTAAGGGACTGCTCAGCTGTTCCATGGCCAGCTGTGTGTTATTTCCTCGTTATCTTATTTACAAGGAGCAGATAAAAGGTCTTGAGTTCATTTCAAGTATGCTATTTGCATTTGGAATCTGTTGTTGTCAGCTCTCAATATGAGATCTAAAGAGCTGTCACTTTCGGTGAAGCAAACCATCATTAGGCTGAAAAATAAAAACAAACCCATCAGAGAGATAGCAGAAACATTAGTTGTGGCACATTCTTAAAAAGAAAGAATGCACCAGTGAGCTCAGCAACACCAAAAGACTCGGAAGACCATGGAAAACAACTGTGGTTGATGACTAAAGAATTCTTTCCCTGGTGAAGAAAAACCCTTGCACAACAGTTGGCCAGATCAAGAACACTCTCCAGGAAGTGTATGAGTGTCAAAGTCAACAATCAAGAGAAGACTTCACCAGAGTGAGTACAGAGGGTTCACCACAAGATGTAAACCATTGGTGAGCCTCAAAAACAGGAAGGCCAGATTACAGTTTGCCAAACAACATCTAAAAAACTTTTACAGTTCTGGAACAACATCCCATGAGACAGAGATCAACTTGTACCAGAGTGATGGGAGGAGAAGAGTGCTCATGATCCAAAACATACCACCTCATCAGTGAAGCATGGTGGTGGTAGTGTCATGGCGTGGGCATGTATGGCTGCCAATGGAACTGGTTCCCTTGTATTTATTGATAATGTGACTGCTGACAAAAGCAGCAGGATAAATTCTGAAGTGTTTCGGGCAATATTATCTGCTCATATTCAGCCAAATGCTTCAGAACTGTTTGGACGGCGCTTCACAGTTCAGATGGACAATGACCTAAAGCATACTGCGAAAACAACCAAAGAGTTTTTTAAGGCAAAGAAATGGAATGTTATGTAATGGCCATGTCGATCACCTGACCCGAATCCAATTGAGCATGCATTTCACTTGCTGAAGACAAAACTGAAGGGAAAGTGCCCCAAGAACAAGCAGGAACTGAAGACAGTTGCAGTAGAGGCCTGACAGAGCACCACCAGGGATGTAAGCCAGCATCTGGTGATGTCTTTGCATTCCAGACTTCAGGCTGTAATTGAATGCAAAGGATATGCAACCAAGCATTAAAAAGTGAAAGTTTGATTTATGATTGTTAATTTGTCCCATTACTTTTGGTCCCTTAAAAGTGGGAGACACATATACAAACTGTTGTAATTCCTACACCATTCACCTGATTTGTATGTAAATACCCTCAAATTAAAGCTGAAAGTCTGCAGCTGAAGCACATCCTGTTCGTTTCATTTCAAATCCATTGTGGTGGTGTACAGAGCCAAAAAGATTAGAATTGTGTCGATGTCCCAATATTTATGGACCTGACTGTAACGATTTGTGATGTCATGAACTTTTCACTTGCATATCAATCCAAGTGCATGGACATGGACGAGACCATTTCTAGGGCTCTTGCTTTTTCCAGTCGAGTGTTGTTTAATAATGTTGTCCCTGGTGAGGGGTAAAGGGCCTGCTGCCATTCAGAGAATTATTATTTAGAGAACTGACCTAAGAACTCTGCAGCAAATTCACACAGTTCACTACATCGTATTAGCAAACTAAGGTACTGCCACCAGTTTTTGTTCCATTTCCAGATATTAATAAAAGAATAAATAAGAACCCATCCACTGGAGGTGCACAATCCTGTGTATTTCTTAGTGCTGGTCCCAAGCCCAGGTATATGGGGAGAGTTACATCAAGAAGGGCATCTGGTGTACAACTTTGCCAAGTCAAATATATAGACAACCAGAAAATTTTCCAATCTGGATTGGTTGAGACCGGGTTAACAATGACCACCACCAATACTGTTAGCAGAAAGGGAGCTAGTGGAAATTGGGCCACTGTTGACCACAGAAAAAGAACAGTGTGAAGGTGTGTCTGGAGGCAGGAAAAGGGGAGGAAGGAGAGGAGAAGTTAGGGTGGGAACTCTGAATACTGGCAGTATGACAGATATAGTGAGAGAGCTGGCTGATGTGATGGAGAGAAGAAAGGTTGATATATTGTGGCTACAGGAGACCAGGTGAAAGGGAAGCAAGGCCGGGTGCATTGGAGGAGGTTTCAAATTGGTATATCATGGTGTGGATCGAAAGAAAAATGGGGTAGGTGTTGTTGTGAAGGAAGAGTATGTTAGGAGTGTTCTAGAAGTAGAGTCAGACAGAGTGATGAGTGTGAAGTTAGAAACTGAAGGTGTGAGGCTGAATGTTGTTAATGCATATGCCCCGCAGGTTGTGTGTGTGATGGATGAGAAAGAAAGGGTTCTGTTGGATAAAGTATTGGAGAGCGTACCTAAGGGAGAGAGAGTTGTAATTGGAGCAGACTTTAATGGACATGTTGGTTAAGGGAAAGGGGTGATGAGGTGATGGGTGGGTATGGTGTCAAGGAGAGGAATGCAGAAACTCAGGTGGTAGTGAATTTTGCAAAGAGGATGGAAATCCCTGTGGTGAGCATGTATTTTATGAAGGGGAGGAGCACAGGGTGACATATAAGAGTAGAAGAAGATGCACACAGGTGGATTATATCCTATGTAGGAGTTGTGACTGGAGAGAGCACAGCCAAACTGTAAAGGATGGTTGTCTGGATGTCAAAAAGAGGAGGACAGTGAGGGCAGAGCCAAAGATTAAGTGGTGGAAGTTAAAGAAGGAGGACTATAAGGTGGAGTTCAAGGAGGAGTTAAGACAGGCATTGGGTGGTAGTGAAGAGTTGCCAGACATATGGGCAGCTTCTGCAGAAGTAGTCAGAAAGACAGCTAGAAAAGCGCTAGGGATAACATCTGGACAGAGGAGGAAGAACAAGGAAACCTGGTAGTGGTATGAGAAAGTACAGGACAGTATCCAGAGGAAGAGGTTGGCGAAGAAGAAGTAGCATAGCTACAGAGATTAATAAAGAAGACAGGAGTATAAGGAAATGAACCGTAAGGTAAAGAGAGAAGTAACAAAGGCTAAAGCTAAGGTGTATAGCGGGTTGTATGAGAGGTTGGACAGGAGGGAGAAAAGGAGCTTTATCGACTAGCTAGACAGAAGGACCAAGTTGGAAAAAAATGTGCAGCAGGTCAGGGCAGTAAAAGATATCAGTGGGAATGTACTCACAGTCAGATAGAAGTGAGCAGCTGTATGATTTCATTTTAGGAAAGAGCAGTACAGATGCAATGCTTGCAATGATGGTGCCAATCGAGAAGTACAGAGAAGGTCAGAAGGAGTTGCACTGTGTCTCTGTGGACTTGGAGAAAGTTTATGACAGGGTGCCTATGGAGGAGTTGTGGTATTGTCTGAGGAAATCAGGAAAGGCAGAGAAGCGAGAGCGGTACAGGATATGCACAAGGGCAGTGTGACAGAAGTGAGGTCTGCAGTAGGAGTGACTGATGCTTTCAAGGTGGAAGTGGGTTTACACCAAAGATCGGCTCTGAGCCCTTCCTAGTCTACTATGGTGATGGACAGGTTGACAGACAAGATCAGACATGGACTACAATGTTTGTAGTCCCCATGGACTACAATGTTTGTAGATGACATTGTGATCTGTAGTGAGAGTAGAAAGCAGGTTGGCCCTGGAGAGATGGATATATTGTCACAAACTGGTCCTGTCCGGACAGAGAAAGTGAGGCACAAACACAGACTTCCATAAACAGGGTTGTTTATTATGAAAAGAGACACGAACTGAAACAGAAAAAGGGTCGAGGGCCAGACATGAAAACAGAACTAATAGAATGGGGACACAGACCAGGGGTTAAGGTGAGGGTATGCTCCATTACTGAAACTAAGGACTAACCAACATAAATACAAAAGGTGACTGAACTGAGGACCAATGGGAAGACAGACGATAATAACTCCTAATCTCTGTCCAGCTGGGAGTCCTTTACTCACCACTGAACAGAGATTAGGAACACCCACAAGGAATCTAAGACAGCCCAAGGACAACCCCTAGCGGCCATAGACAGTACTCATGACATATATGCTCTGGAAATGAGAGGAATGAAGGTCAGTAGGACTAAGACAGAAAACCTGTGTATGAATGAGGACGGTGGAATGGTGGAAATGCAGGGAGTAAAGCTGGCAAACCTGGAGGAGTTTAAAATACTTGGGGACAACAGTTTAGAGTAACGGGAAGTGTGTAAGAGAGGTGAAGAAAAGTGCCGGCAGGATGGAAAGGGTGGAGAAGAGTGGCAGGTGCCAGTAAGAGTGAAAGGGAAGCTGTACAACACCATAGTGAGACAAGCTATGTTGTATGGTTTGGAGACAATGGCACTGATAAAAAGGTAAGAAGCAGAGCTGTGGCAGAGTTGAAAATGTTAAGATTTACTTTGGGAGTGATGAGGATGGACAGCATCTGGACCTTTTGGAAGAAAAGTCAGAGAGGCGAGATTGCTCTGGTTTGGACTTGTGCTGAGGAGAGTATGTTGGTAGAAAGTTGCTGAGGATGGAGCTGCAGGGAAGAGGTAAATGAGGAAGGCCTAGTAGGAGGCTTATGGATGTGGTGAGGGAGGATATGCAGGCAGTTGGTTTGAGCAATGAAGATGCAGAGGACAGAAGGAAATGTACACAGTTGAGGCACTATGGTGACCTCTAATCAGAAGCAGCTGATAGAAGAAGAGGAAAAAGAAGAAAATAATAAAAAAGTAGCACACTTTTAAGAGATGAAAAAAATGCATTGGTGAATCTCTCTCTAGGACATTTACATTTGTGCCAGAGGGAAACACTGAACCGAAGGGCTTTTCACACAGAGTCTGAGTTTTACAGGCCAAACATACAATACATAGCATGCCTTCATTCCTCATGAGATGGGTGTTGCCTTCAAAATGATGGATAACTCAGGAACATCCAAATTCCGATAAACGTGCATTTGCAAAATCCACTCGGAAAACAATATGGACAGATGTATATTCCTAGATGCCCTGCTGGGGCAATATGTCTGCTGTAGAAAAATGATGACTTTGTCACTGCTATGGCTTTATGGATCTATTTATCTTCTTCCTCTTCACCTTCTGAGTATTTAATAAAAACCCAATTAAACTCAATTTCACTTTTTTAATCAACAAACATCATGTCAGTGTGAAAAGACCTGATGTCTTTAAACATAAACTTATAAGAATGAAAAACTTTACCTGTTTAATCTGGTGCAGTCACTCTCAGACTACCTCCTGATCGCAGATTTCAGACATGGAACGTTCACATTTGTTATGGAAAAAAAAAATAGTGAGTTCAGTCTAGTCACTCACATTGTGTTAGTAACAGTCTATAGCACAAATAATCACTCAAATTGTTGGCAAAGCAGGAGTAAGACACAAAGCAAGTGAGAAATTTGTTTCTTTAGGTTGATTTTAATGGAGATTTACCAACATTTTTACCTTTCCCCTAACAAGGCAAACAAAACCACACAACTACAGTGTTTTTTTTTCTTTTAAGGAATCCTGTCATCTGTATGAGCCAAAAAGGCCACTTGCTTGTCTGCACTGGTGTAAACAACAAATGTCTACAACTGTATTCTTAACAATATAGAGAATAAGATGTACACCCATGCTCTCCCATACAACCCTGCCAAATCGCCACACTTAGAGGATGAAAATTACTCAATTTGGCAGGAAAAATTATGGAAACACCTTAGCATTTCTAAAACAAATACCAGCACAATGATAAAACTGATAATTAGTCTGCAGTTAAAACAGAGTCCTTGGAATTCTTAATGACCTGTTGGACTTGGCTAACTGAAAGGAAACATGCCCTCAGAAAGAGAGCTGTCAGTTGAAACAATGAAAAGCATTATGATGAAAAATCCTTCAAATCATAATGTGGCAAAAGATGTTTTTGGTACCCAGTTAGTTGTGTCTAAAATTTGGAACAAGTTTAAATAAAATGGGAATGTCTTGAAAGATAAAACATGTGGGAAGACCAGGGAAGATTAAAAAGGATCAGGACAGAAAACTCAACAAAAAGCAATTGTTTTGAAAATGGAAAAGATGCAACAAAACTAATGAAAACAAATGGATGGAAACAGGAGTCAATGTTTTGACAGAACAGTAAGAAATGAAATGGAATGTACATCCAGAAAAGCCATAATAAAACCATCAGTAACACATAAAGAGAGGAAAACAAGGTTACAGTGGGCTAAAGTGAAGCAATCATGGAGTGTGGATGATTGGATGGATGTGATATTCAATAATGAATCACTAATATGCATCAGCCAATAGTTTGTTTTTTTTCCGGTGCTGTTCTAACACCATACTATATGTGTGCTGTTTTTTTCCATCAATAGAAAATAGTTTTGGTGATGATTAAGCTATTTTTCAGTACGATATGCACCTTGCTACAGAGAAATGTGTTAATGATTTTCTTCAGGAAAGTAATATCAACTCAATGACATGGTAAGCAAAAAGTCAGGATCTCAATCTGAAATTTAAAAAAATGGTCAATAACAAGGATCCATCACGCAAAGCTAACTGAGAAAGTCGGACTCGAGAATATTATATATTTTTCATTAGTGATCTCTATGCCTCAAAGAATTCAGGCCAGAGGAAGTACTAATTGTGATGTTTTTTTGATTATACTGATGAGTTTCTTCATCAAATTCCAGATTTTTTTTATTTATTTTGAAAAAAAGCAGCAGCTTTAATTTAAATTATGTAATTTAACTTGTTTGATGTATGTATGACAAAGCCAGAATGTTCAACTACTAAACAAATCACAGATACAACACATAACACATAAACTCAAACACACACACATACAGACAAACAAAGTAACATCACTACAAAATCACAACAAAAGCATTCATTGCAAATGTAAAGCACAACCTCAGCTTTATGGCATGACTTTGCAACAAAAGTAAATTAGGTACGTTAGAGAGAAAAAACTCAGCAGCTACACCTGCATTTCTGTAAAATGTCATTTTTGTTCAAGAGGACCTTGTATGGCCAGAGACACACACACATCTTGAATGCAATTTTACATACTCATTTACTCTCCACCCAGTAAGTCATTTGGTTTCTGCAGCATTTAACCTCATGTAGACTACCATGTGGAAAACGTCCCCACAGTGTCAGAATCTTCAGGATTTACAGGAACCTTAAAAACACATGCAGACACACTCCCACACCCACAGCTTGGATAAAATTTTATAGCCCATTCTGAATGAGCTATGTGTGTTCTGCAGATGTTGCACTGACCTAACTTACTGCCACATTGCTAGAACTTCCTTTGTCCTATCTTCTCCTCTGGAAATAACCTCATCCCTAATATATGCTAATGGCAGTGAATAACTATACTGGGCTCCAAGTGCGAATGTAACAGGCTCAATTAACCTAATATTTACCAGCCCCAGCCTCCAGAGATGCCAAATCATCTCTCGTCTCCAACTCAACTGGCAACTATTTTCAGCCAAGGCTGATAAAAAAATTATGCAAGCGCGCAATTACAATCCAGAGAAACTTTAAAACAAGCTCTGAGAGCATGAATACTGGGCAGCATGCACTCAGCACTATTGCACCAAAAAGAAAAATGTGTCGGCCATAAGGTTTTTTTAAACAGCCCTCTGTGGACAAAGCAGATTAACATTTAATGTAAGTGTATTACTACACAACAGTTGGCACAAATTCATTACACAGCGAACATCACTATTTTTACACACTGGCCTAAAAAGGGTCACATTAAAGGAAAAACACAAATGAAAGGATGGAGAGTGGGGATTAGAGAATTTAAGAAGATGGAATTATTCTCACTAGAGAGACCAGTGTAAGCTGTTTGTTGCAGATATATGTAAATCATAAAGTGAGAATGAAAGCGCTGCAAGGATTGTAATTTTTTTGGTGTTCTGTATGCAAGTGTCAAAAGCCTTGTAGCCCATTTCTGACATGTTTTAATAGGCTGAAATGTTGCCAGAAGGGCGTGACCCTCTTTGTGAGGATAATGCATGAACATCTAAACTGAGCGGCCATGCACATCCAACTCATAAATCATCAAAGGTTGCTGTGTCTCCCACTGTTACAGCTGTGATTTTGTTCTTTAAGCTGTAAAAATGGTGGAAATCATGCCATATCTGTCCATACAATATGTGAGTGGAAGAAGTATTTCTTAAATTAGAATTCAGATGAACATTAGACAAAATTTGTCAAACTGCAACATCTTAATATTAAGCAAATTGAATGTACCCTGTTCACCATGGTTGGTTTTACATAACTGGAAGGACCTCAAGTGTGACATAGCAAATGCTATAAAGATCAGTTCACTGGGCTTCTGTTCTTCTATTTTATTATTTTGGGCTCTTACAAATACAGAAAGTCCATTGGGCATGGGTAATTACCAGTTATGACTAATGTTGTAAGTCTTTATTGGTACTGATTATTATAAAAATATTTGATCATTCATTTCATAAATTACATCCCAGTCCACTTTTCTGAGTATACTGTGAATATCATACATATTTGAGGAACACTGACCAACTGCATGTTTCATTATGCAGGGCTCCAGACAAAATAAAAACCTTTGGGAGCCACATTATTTTTTTAGGAGCCAAAATGTGATATAAATAAAAAAATATACATTGTCATAGCACATTTTGTCTCCAGTCTTACCCCATGAAAATAGCATTAAAACAAAACAAGAAATCACGACATAAATTGTTGCCAAAAGTAAAAGACTATTTCTCGTGTAGTTAATGTTTATTTTTCCTATATTTTAAAATGCACTCTGCAATAGGTTGCCAGGCCATGCAAATCCTGTCAAACAAACCTCAATATGTCAACACTGCTCTCGATAGAGATGTGTCGGTGGCAAACGAGTCGGTTCTTTGACTTTATCTTTGTGGATAAAGATGCCTCACGCATGTTCTGCTTGGGGCTGTATGCTCCAAACCAGATTCCAAGGGATTACATTTCATAGGTGAGGCTGAACAATTGCTTTGAATTTATTTGGCCATTTTAAAATCTCGTTTTGTAAACCTTAAGCCATGCTGAGCTATCAAAACTATGCATTCCTGTGTTCAAGTCAGCCTCCAAACAACGTTTTGGCCAAACATAGGCACCAACTATTAAGATTGTTGTAAGCTCTTTAGATAACTTTTCTCAAACTCCGGAGGTTTTCTTAAGAAATCCACTACAGTTTATAAATCTTAACCTTAGCTAAGCTAGCAAAGCTATGCATCCCCGTGTTCAAGACAGCCTCCAAACAATGATTTGGCTAAACGTAAGCACTATAATACGGGATTTTATAATGGCCAAATATAATCAAAACAGTTGCTCAGCCTTACCAGGGTTTGTCATTCGGCATATTTTGAGAAAGCTGTATTGTGATGTGTGCCATGGTAGTTTGGTAACAGATGCTGAACCAGCATCATATGGTCAAAGCTACCGCTTGGTGTCATTAAAACACAGTGGAGGTTTAATAATTGGACAGTCAAGGTGGTCAAAGTAGTGCAGCGTGTTATCCGACAGTCAACATCAGGGTAAGCAGTCAGTGTATCTTTGATCAGTCAGTTTGTCCAGGCCACAGTTTGGAATTGATAACCATCATTTTATGCTCTTGTCTTTAGTTGTGTCAGTCTTCCATGAACTAAGGCTGCACCACACTCCAAGACTAAACACTCTTACAAAGTGGCAAAACATGGAAAAAGCTGTGCAAGGCAGTTCTGTTCCAAGGATTTGGGAATTTTCGGTAGCTAGTCTTGCATTTAGAGATGAGCTCTGGACTGAGAAGGCTGTCTTAGCCTAATAAGGGCTCCAGATGCGGCAATAAGATTATTCTCTTGCTTCAATTATTGATGGGGAACTGCCCTGAGGACTCTCAGAACTAGCTTCCACATAATGGTGGATGGAACAGATTTCTTTAAAGAACATGAATTACTCTACAAAAATAGAATTCATGATAATTTCCTAAAAATATCTTAACTGGATCTGGACTCTACTTATTTCAAACTCAGGAACAGGGAGGACCATTTCTGTGTGCCTTTACGCTTTTATCACTGCCTTTGTCTCATAGAGGTATTTTGCTGGCAGAGTTAAATATTCATCAGCAGGGCAACTGCTAGGTAAATGAGGCCCTTGTTACAGGTGTGCTGTCTTTTAAAGTACAAAATATTGACTACGAGGCATAGTTATAATTGTATGATTTACTTAAGAAACTTTTATTTATTTATTAACCCTTAGTCACGTGTTAACACACCACAGCACAGCACACAGTGTGAACAGTGTGAAATTCTTTCTCTGCATTTAACCCATTCACCAAGTGAAGCAGTGGATTGCCACCAATGAGGGGCACCCGGGGAACAGTGTGTGTACCTTGCTCAAGGGTACCTCAGTGGTGACACTAGTAGTTGGGATTTGAACCCACAATCTTCTGATTGCAGGGTTGTTCTTGTTCTTGTCCTCTTTTATGCATAAATGCCCATTTATGCAGTGCTAAAATTCTGTTTCTCAGCTAAACAACTGCCAATAGATCTTAAACACAAAGCACATTTAAATACTTCTCAGAATATTCCTCTTTAAGGGAGCTTCTGGGCACTGCAGATGCTGTTAAATAGTTCTGTTAGCTTTGTTTACTGCAAGACAATAAGGTCTTTTTATAACTTAAAGAAACAAAGAAGCTTTAGGAAGCATTTCTTAAAAACATTGTGAAAACAATCAGAATATAATATTAAAGTAGACAAAGGGCCAACCAGAAGGCTGATGAAAGTCATTTTCATAATTCAGCTTTTCCTACATTAAATGTACTCCAAATGTACTCCAGTTTACATTGAAACATTCCTTCACATTCAGTCAGCTAGGGCACAGGTAAGTCCATATTGACTGATTCATTTTTGATAATGCCACCATCACCACCCAAACAAAAAATAATGAAAGTGTCACGTCTTCCCTCCTTCTCCAGGCACAAAGAACAGGCGCACAGGCAGACTTCCATGCTGAACTTTTATTTTCAAAAATACAAAATAAACACAGACATGCGGGCCAGAAAACTAGACTTCAGTAAACAAAAGGGAGAGCAGAAAGACGCTTCCACACGAAGCCAGGATGACGGTGGACCGACACTGAAATACCATACTAACAACAGTATACACCAATCACACAAACTAAACACAAAACAGCTGACTGAACGTAACTCAGATACACATATCATAATAAAAGTCCCATATCAACAAAAGCATACGAACAACGAACTGACGGCCTCTAGCGGCCTCTTATTTTTTTTAAATTTGGCACCTCTTCTCCTCCTACCACATTGGCATGGCTCCAACACCAAACAATCAGTTAATTTATTTTGATCGATTAATTAGGAGCCAAATATTTATCAATCATATAAAATAAAATCAGTAATTTTGCCCATAGATTCATATAATGTTGTGACATCACCTCACTTGGCAAGCATCTGGCAGAGAGCCAGAGAAAACAGATGGGAAATCGTCAGATGAACTGGAATAAGTGTGTTTAGTTTGAGGGCACAAGCATTATTTGTAATTGTCGTCATCATTATCTATTTGGATTAGTTAGAACGGCTTGAAATTAGGGCTGGGCGATATGGCCAAAAATCTATATTGTGGTATAATTTGAAGCATGTGCGGTAATGATATACATTGCAAGATATTCTTTTCTTCTGTATATATGTATATATACAAATGTCAAAATGACTGTTTCTGAACATACTCACATAACAGATGCATTTCAGCAGAATAAACACATTTCAAAAAAGTATAGAATGCAATTTTAAGAACATTTATTGTTCAAAACTTACTTTTAAAAATTACAAAACTTTTCCAAGTTATTTTAAGATGTGTAACTGTCATTCAGTTTGGGCATTTCAGTTTGGCTAAAGTGTTAGCAGCTAGGTACCTCGTAACGTGGATCGAGTCTTTAGACTCATACTCTGAAAGCTCCTTTTCTCCACTGTAAGAAACAGCACCATGTCCTTACACAGGTACACGGTAATGGCATTTGTAATATCAATCCACCGCCGATTCTTTTTGTAATATGGAGTGCCTTTAGAAAATGCTTGTAAAATATCAGTCTGCTGGTGTGTAGGACCACCTTTTTCTTTACATTTGACTGACTGGGCGCTTGTGGCGGGCGCAGTTTTTGGCTGTCTTCGTATTTCAAACCGTGCTTCGTTTTGAGGTGATAAAACAAATTACTTGTATTCCCTCTCTTCACTATTAGGCCTCATCCACATGGACGTATGAACGCACACTGAACGCCATAGGCGTTTTTGTAGCATTTTGTATTTGCACTTGATTGGCTTCAGTGAGGCGTTACACTGGGCTCATCTGACACTGTTTAACTCCAGCCCGCAGCCCAATGTGTAGTTTCTCGTATTCACCTGTGGGGGCAGTAATTATTCTCTCCAGACTGTTTACATATTGGCCATCTTGATTTGTAGTTCTACACTGAAAGCATTGTAGTTCTATGTTAAAAACAAAGTTTTATTCTTTGTTAAAACTTACAATCGCTATTATTATTTTAAAAAGCCTCCTGATACGGCGCCGTACGCAGGAGAGGTTTTCGGCAGAAATTTGACGCCTCACAAACGCGCAGCCATCCGAGCACCAGGGCTGAATGCCCGTGTGGATGCTGTGATTCGCTCCAATGAGCAGAAAAACGGTCTGCGCTCAATCTGCGCTCACCTGACACCACGAACGCCTGAAAAACGCCTGATTCAGACGCCCGTGTGGATGAGGCCTTACTGTCGCCCGGCATACTTTGCAGATTATATTTTTCTGCTCAACATCTGACTCCTTAAACCCAAACCAGGCTCATATGACCAACGTCGCACCGGTCTTCTGTACGAGCACCTCCTCCTCCTCCCCCGTGTAAGCTCCATGCTTGCAGCCGCTGCCATGCTTTTGACCAAAACAGGCGCAGCTTGATGTGCTATCGCGGTAGGCCGGTAAAGTCAAAATCTCTAGCGCTGGCCAAATTCATATTGTTTCTACCGTATACCGTTTATACCACCCACCCCTACTTGAAATCAGTCATGTTTGGGTCAACAGTGTCTTCAAACAGGACAGGAAGCTTTGTTTTGTGATCATATGTAGAACCAGAGATGTCAAACCTTTAAAAATCATGAAATTTACATTTTTATGGCGTCATTTAAAAGTCAAAATAACGAGGAGTGTGTGTATGTGAGGGTGGGACTTTACGCTGGCAGTCGCTTAAATTTTTTTTTTCAACAAATCCTATTACAAAACTAATGTGTGTGTAGGCGGATGTTTTCCAAAAGCTGTCACATGTATGTTTGCGGGTTTTTATGGTTTTTGGGGGCAGGTTTTGTCCAATTAGTTGATCAAATGAGAAACTTGTCCATTACACATTTTTTAAGGATTTAATATATTAGAAAAGAGCAAGTAATGGAAAAACAGGAAAAATATTTGCAGGGTTCTACGGGCTAGTTTAGTTTGAGAGTGAGAGCCACTTTTCTTCTATGCTGTCTGTCATGGCCACACAATTGAGTCCAGTATTATCACACACTACACACACACACACCTTACCTTCTACATAGGCATGTTCATGCACAATATGGCCAGTTAACATATCGTACAATTCTCTGGTGAAGATGTGACAGGCACTATTTATCATAAATGATAGTTGAGGAACCATTCATCAGTCTTTTCCTGGAGGTTGTCTGATATCATTCCAGTAAATCTGGCCATGTCATTGCCATAGATTAAGTCCATCAGTCCTTGAAAATTTTGTGTGTCTTACTGTCATTGTAAAACTTGACCTGGTTAACAAATATTTTTTGTTGTTGTTTTGTTTTTGCCTGGATAACTTAAGATAACCAGGAACCAAAAGATTAAGCTAAGGATATCCTTTACAGAGAATAAATCTGTGCCAGAAAGAGGAGCTCCAAAATCTGAAATCTGAACTTCACCAACAACTTCCATGTTTTAGGAACACTCACCACTTTTGCACAGTGGGCACATGCCTCAGTGCCTCTGGAACATTTCAGAAAAGAATGGATCCTGGATAAAAGACATGCAGTGAATGCAAATGTTCTGCCTGTTTCCCACTAACCCACAATTTCTCAGCTTCAGTTATGTAGACAGGTCATCTGTCTTCCCCCTCAGGGGCTGCATGATGACATCTGTCGACACATATGGCGGCCAGAAAGAGTGTTTGTTTTTAAATCTAATGATCAGCATGGCAGCGGCATCTATTATGTAGAGAAATGATGATGATTCCACTGAGCATGTTTTCGGGAAACTTTCCATCCCATTACAGTGTGCAAGAGTGTGAGTGTCTGTGTGAGGGTGTTTGTATGTGTGTATGGAAGATTATGGTGTGATATGGTGAGGTAACACAAAGATATTATTCGACCTTAAGGGCAAGATAATCAGTCTGATATGTTTATGAAGACTGCATATACTAATGAGGGATGCAATATACTTTGCCACAGAACAGTAATCTTTTTCTCCCATCCAGAACGATGGCTGGCTGCGAAGTATAGGCCAGGTCTCTTGCCGCACTGCCTGTTCCCGTTCAAACTCATAAGCACAAGGACTGAGTCTTGTTAATAGCCTTTTCTAGAGAGATCTACAGCTGTAGGTTTAACCTTGTTGCAAACTGCAAGTTACTGGCAAGGATTCTGTGAAATTCAGGCATTTGTGCAAAACACGCTTCCTGTCACACCCTAACCCATTGTAATTTCTATAAATTTCTATCATTTCTCTAGAGGCCTGCATCCTCCTGTGAGTAGAGTAATATTCACAAAATCTGGTACTAGCCATGTGCATAAATGTATAGCAGCTTTGTATATTGCAATAATAAACATGCATGGTAATGTTATCCAAGGTGCTTTAAAATACTTCCACAGCTCTTAGTAAGGGTCACTGTAGGAAGGGGTTTCAGTCCAAACTGCAAATAGTTATATATGATTATTATACACAGTGAGTGCCACAATGTGAACAGTTTATTTATGCTTATCTTTAATGACAGTTCTGAAATATAAAATATAAAGAACATATTTTGTGCAGCGGTAAGTCAACAGGAGTTAATTTTCTTGTTTTTCTTAATCTTTCAGTGGACTGTAGTACAACTACTTTAAATTAGCTTATTATTATTATTGTGATAACAACAAATATGACAAAATATTGAATTTTAATACCAGCACATACATGATATCCACTTTTTATTGGATGAATGGGCTGTTAAGCTATTGTTATCCATGTCACTGCAGTTAGAAATAGGTTGCAATTTTTTATTATTAGATGGAAAATTCCAGTAAATTCTCTTATTTTATGAGAATTCAGCATTGAAACTCTAAACTCTAAAGCAACATTTGCTGTTGAACCAAAGGCATTTCAGAGTTTTAGAAGCAGTTCACAGTTTAAGGGCTTGTCATTTAAGCTCCTAGTCATAGTCTTATTTGACTGCAACAAATGCATTTGAATGCAACTGCCTCTACAGCACCTCTAAAACTATAAACACATTAATAATTTCAACAAATTGAATTTTTTTATTTTTTTTATGGCTGTTATCGTAGTTTATTATGGTAGTTTTATAATGTAAGCACTGTTCCATTGACTACTTTTTCACATTATTACTATAGAATCTGTTGCTGATTAAGCATATCCCAAAGGATAATGAAAAAAAAATCAGGGAAAACATGAGCCAGGAACCCCAACCTACATTTAGAACTGCTCCTAGTGCCAGGCCACAGCCTTTCATGATGTGGTACAATTAAACACGTCCCGCGTGGTGTCGGTCTGGAACACTGTATTAGACACTACAACTGGGATTTGGCAATGTAGAAAAATTGCCATCAGCCAACTAATAAACACCTTCAGACTACTGTAGGGAAAAAGCACAGAACACAGATTTGGTGAATTTGTCTGTCAGTCAGATGTTGTGGGACCACAAACACAAGCACAGGGGAAAGTGGTCTGCAACCTTTTCTGAGCAAAGCCTAGCTGTTCCAGCTTTGAAGGGACTGTGAAAAAAAAACAGCTTTCTATTTATACAAAAAAGCAAACAGAGGCTTGATAATCATTGTATTTTTCAATGTAGAGGTGCCAAAGTTAATTTGTTAATAACATATTAATGCAACAAACTGTTACCATCATTTAATTTCGTCAAGTCCCATTAGCACATTTTCCTAGCGCAAAAATTCAAACAATTCATAGTTTCAGCCTGAACCCCACTTTCTGAAAGGCACGTTCCACTAATGGTAATAAATAAATGACCTACCGCCATGCCACCAACAAGGAAAACATACCACATATGTTAGCAATAAATGTAATATCAGCAGACTCATCGGTGCATTGCTTGTTGAAGAGCTATGAGTAAACAGCCAACTAATAAAAGCAAACAAAGTATAAAGCTACAATTCCCTTCAAACTCAGATGTAACATAGAGAGCATGAGAACTGACCACATATATGATGTGTGTGGTATGCAGAAACTGCATACTGCAGGTATCATATCGATAGAGGTTCATTTTTAGAACTGATGATTCTGATGCTAATTTTACATCTTCATCTCATATTACAAGCTGGGCAGAAACAATTATTTGACATTACTGGTAATGCTGACTAAATTGTTAACACATATTTAAATAACTGATTTTTCAATGCGATAAAAGTGAATTCAAAACACTACCAGCAGGTCACTCATGGGGCTGTATCTATGTGAGCAGACAGTGGAGACAAAAGACCAAACACAGTCAAAAACTTAAAAAGCCGTGAAGTCTGGAAGCATTTTAAAGGTTAACAAAGTCATATACAAAATATGCAAATCTGGCTTTCCACATTCTTATGTACAGGTTTAAACATTGCCAGACATGTTTTGTTTAAATTAGTGGAGTGAAAATTTCTTTAAACTACTGCAATTGCATTTTGTTATATTTATATAATACATTTATCAAATACAAAACCAAAAAATTAAGCTAAATGTATCAAATATAATCAATACAATAAAACGTTACCTTCTATCAAATGTTAATGTCAGCACAAACCGATCCCCACTTTCTGAATAGTTTAAGTTATTCCTGAAATAAATGTGTTTTCTGATGATAATTTGACTGGCTTTACCTTTATCTTCAGTGGAGTGAAGTTCACAAAATATACTATACATATATTACATTTTTTCTGAACACATTTGCTCCATATGTCAAACATTAATTGTGCATGTGTGGATGTGTTCTGTGTAAAGAATGTTTTAATATCTCTAAAAAAATCAAAAAAACCTTCACTACAAAAAACTGGTTAATTAGCTTAAATGTTTTGGTTAAAAAAAATGGTTTTCATATAGAAAAAGCCATCGGTTGGTCCTGAAAATCTATTACAACACTGACTGTCTGGAGAAATACTGTCAGCACTGGAGCAAAAGTACTGCATCCAAGAAGCTATTACGTAAATACACATTTATTGTTT
>JBBPCX010000011.1:18242177-18288157 GCA_037974365.1 Hydrocynus forskahlii
TTCAGATATTTTTACAGAAAATGCTACACTACAGTGTTTGTGAGCTGAAAGTTTATTTTGTGGCTCATGATTATGGGAAAATATATGATTCGGATGAGGCAGCTATTTTTTCATTGATTTTCTCTCCTCTTGAATTTATACTGAAAGCTAAAATGCTGCAGTACAGGCCATGGAATGTTCTCCTCAGCATCAAGACAACTGGACCAGAGTTCAAGGAGTTGGCATCCAAACTCCCCAGATCTCAGTCTGACTGTGCATCTGTGGGATGTGCTGGACAAACTGTTCCGATCCATGCAGGCCCCACCTGCATTCCAGAAAACTGCTACTAAAATCTTGATGTCAGATACCACAGTACACCTTCAGAGGTCTTATGAAGTCTCTGCCTCGGCAGCACCAGGAGAGCCATTTTATTTGGAAGGTGTTAATGATCGGGGTGATCAGTGTATTTCACATTTGTGAAATTCCTTTAAATGCAAAGACAGCAGTTTATAGCTACATCAAATATCTTCATAGTAGATATACACATGCATTTACAGTAAAAGTTTACTTCTAGTAAAAGTAGAAGTAAAGGTAGCCAATTGACTTCTAGTGTTTGTTTGCGATGTTAGTTTTGTATCTGTAAGATAAAGGCTTATATTTGTTTACACCAAAATGTTTTAACTGATTTATTTTATCTGTAGTGAGAAAGAAAATAGTATAAATTTGAAATTACAATTATGAAATGTTCATTTACTCACACTCTAAGCCCCTCTGTGCTATCTCAGGTCCTGATACGGCCAGACAAATCTCATTAGCTCGGCTTTCCAGGTATAGCGGTTTAGCATGGTGGGGGAAAAGACCGAATCTCATACAGCACATTTCTTTTGTCAGCCCTTGAAGTGGCTTAAATGGAAGCAGATGAAAATGGAGAGGAGCTCAATATGTAGGAAGGTAGATCAGCATCCTTTTAAGAGTCCATGGGGCTAGAATGCAAAAGGGACGAAAGGGTGGGTGAAGTCTTAAATGGGCACTTTTGAGTAAAAAAAGATGAGTGATCCTTTTTTTTAAAAAAAAATGATAGAGAGGACAGAATGTTCCTAGTTTGGCATTAAATCAGGTCACTTCCATTGCACCAAGTCTGGATGTCACTCAAAAGTTCTCTGTAAGTCTCCCACTCAGAAGTACAGATACAGTGGCTTTTACATTGTGACTCGCTTTCAAATATGATGCTGAATTTCAAGGTCTTTTTTGCAAATGAAATACCACTTCGCAAAAAAGATACAAATCACTCAATTCAAGATTCTTCACATGTACGCATGTTATATCACATGTACAGTTATACAAGCACAGCTTGTAGTGATATGTTTTTCAGAGATAAATCTGATATTTTTATTTTTATTTTAGGATTACTAAAAATATCAGCCATTCACAAACTCGCCAGTAACTAACTAGATTACTCTACAGCATAACTGAGAAGCTTCCAAAGACTGAATCTGTGACCAGCAGAGGTGGAAGAGGGTGGACAATAAGAAAAATCATATCGATTCACTCTGTGAGGAGTACTGGTCAAGACAAAAACCTCTGTAAGTATCAAAGTTGGACACATACACAAGTTTCACCCTGAGTTCACCAAGGCACTCTTATATACAGTGGGGAAAATAATTAATTGATCCTCTGCTGAATTTCTAAGTTTGCTTACTTACAAAACAATGAACAGTCTCTAATGTATGAGGTGGTTTCAGTTTTATGGAGAGAGACAGAATATCAACCAAAAATCAAGAAAAAACATGTTACATAAAAGTTTTACATAAAAATTGATTTGATTTGCTAGCCAGTCTCCAGACCTCAATCCTATACAAAATCCGTGGAGGGGGGTGAAGCTTCAAGTTGCCAAGCAGCAGCTAAGAAACCTAAAGGATTTAAGAGTTTCTGTAAAGAGGAGCAGGCCAAAATCCCTCCTGAGACGTTTGCAAACCTGGTGATCAACTACAAGAAACATCACTGCTGTGCTTGCCAATAAGGGTTTCTCCACCCAGTACTAAGTCGTGTTTTGCTTGGGTATCAAATACTTATTTCACTCAGTGAAATGCTAATCAATTTATGTAACTTTTCTGTAACATGTTTTTTCTTGATTTTTGGTTATTATGTCTCCCCATAAAAATGAAACTACCACACAAAGTAGAGACTGTTCATTTTTTTGTAAGTCAGCAAACTTTCAAATTCCGCAGGGGATCAAATAATTATGTTCCCCACTGTAGCACCTCTCCACCAACAAACTCTTTGAAAGGTTTGCCAAAAGAAAGTCTGTGTTCTACCATTTAACAGGCTCAGTACATTAACTTTCATTTCTGAAAGAGAACTCACACCTAAAATTACCCCAAAAAAACAATAATCACAAGTATTTTTGTCGCTGCAGTTCAAAATATGTATTAACAGTCATCTGAACCTTAGCTGCTTGCAAGCAGTAAGTTGCCATGTTAATGGAAAGGATGTGGATTAAATCAATTTGAATTATTAAATAATTTTGTCACTATCAGGACTAAAGTTTGCTATGGGAAAAGTAACAACAGTAGCAGCCTTTGCCTCCTCACCCACAGGCTAATCTCACCATGCAAACAGGCATGAGGCTCTGGATCTCTGTTCTCATTTTTATAGATTACATGCTTATAACAACAAACTAGCTTTTAACAACAAAAAAATGTTTTTTTTTAACAACTGTTCCATATTTAGGACGATATACTTATTATGCTTACGAAAGTTTAGCCCTGCAGTAGGCTGGCGCCCACTGACTGCCTTGCGCCCACTGACCCTGGGATACCTGCAACCCTCGTGTGGAATAAGCGGTTACAGTAAATGAGTGAGAGAGAGAAGTTTTGCCCCGCCCATTAACACCAAAGTTAGAGTATTTCAGCTCATACTACTTTTTGAATGAGGAACATTACAGATGCCAATCGGATAAGAGGCTGTTTAAAGGCACTGTGACAGCCTTTTTAATTCTGTTGGATCTAGAGAGGTTGGAAAATACAACTATTACATAAAACCACATACACATTACACGGTGGACCTCACTGGGGGAAAAAAATTAAGTGCACACAGTTAACTGACAACAAAATTAAGCTTTAACAACATTGGATATCCTGGTCAATGAGTCACCATTCACTGTAAAGTTCGGGGGATCTGAAGAGATTTTGTATGGAGAAACAGCTCTAGATCCTCAGTGATCTTCCACTTTAACCAGGACTTATAAAAGAGATGAGTGCTTTTCACGGCGCCACACATTTTTGAGAAAGACCGTTTATCATTTGTTTATTTAAAACTTTACCTGGCGAAAACAATGTTTGTGCTTTCTGTGTAAAAAAACCTTGAAATATTATTTCCCACACCATTTTGCATGTCTTGATGCAGAAAATGCCAATAATTCCAGAAGGCACTGTCGTTTTCTCTCTGTAATCATTACAGCAGATTAAAAATGAATTAGCTTCTCCTTTAAAAATTCTGCCACTTTACATAATGTGGCCCTTGCACAGACTCAGGTTCATGAACAACTTTTTAATGATTTTATGTCTTGAATCTATTCATCACAGACTTTCTTTGAAATTCCTAGATGCTGGTGCACGACTGCTTTTGACACATTTGATGACATTGATCTGTCTATATTAAAGGTTGAGGGGGAGGCAAGGTCAAGAAGTGAAGATGCAATATTGAGGATATGGTGCACTGTGGCTTGTAAGTGACTAGAGAGAAATTCACTCTGTTCAAGTGCTTTAAGAGTAGACATGAGAGAGCTTCTGTTTGAGGTCCACCTAAAGCTAGTGTGGGCTTCTCTCACTCTCTTTCCATCGTTCTTTTGCACTGGATGAGAATTTTTCCATAAGTAGTTCACTCTTGAGATCAATAACTTCACAGCAAATGGTCTGAATACATGGGCCTCTGATCATTAGGGCCGACCTGCACAGCACTACAACGAGAATACAACAAGGTGTTTCAGAATAAGTACTCTAATACTCATTCTCAAAAGTATTTATAGAAACACTAATAATTCAGTTCCATTTGTAACCATGCCCAAGTGTTATTAGGGTGTATTTTAAATAAAAATATTCCAGCTGCTGATTTGAATCAAAATGCTTTAGACATGTATGCATGCTTTTTATGTTCCAAGTGATGTACCAAATATGTCAAATGACAGGTTTACTATGATATTATATCAGACAAGACAGATGTATCTGACTGGAATATATCACAAAATAGAGCAACCTATTGTCAATACAGTCTATCATTTCATTAGACTGCATGAAGCCACACCATAATAAATACCCAAAATAACTTTTTCTTTATCTTGCAATTTAGTCAAGATAGACTGAAAATATAAATAGCAAGCAAATGATCGTTACACCATGGATTTCAAAAGACAAATAAAGCTTGGCCTAACTATTTTTTATTTTGATTTTTTTTTCACAGCAATAATATTTGTCATAGTTAAAATTATGTTTGCTTTTGTATTTTATAGTGGTCATAATTACCAAATTAGAATCAATAACTTCATTTAAAAAAATCATGGATTAAAATGATGATATTTAGTATTCAGTAACTAGTTCAAAATTTGAATAATGAACTGAACCGCAGAACATTATACAGGCATTCTCTGCAGTCTAACATTCTCCACAGAGAGATCTACTTGGACCCAAGTCTATTGGCTAGAAAGATCATCCAGATCAGACTTGTTGTGTAAATGATATGGAGACGTTTCTGACAAGATTTCAGCTTACCTAGACTGGAGTGTCGCAACCTTGGACACACTGCCCTGCATATTTGAGGACTTTCACTGACTTTTATTTCAGTATTTTCCACTGTGCTTTCTGTGAAGCAAATAAACTAAACTAAAGTCAAACAAGTAAACTTGTAATTTGCTATTTTCCTTTGGGTAAGCTTGAGTTATCTCTTACATTAGTTGCCCAAAGATGACCAACATCCCCCAAGCTGTACCAGCATGGCCAACTGGGTTAAAAAAACACTGCTTAGATGCAAAATAATTCTGCTTAGGTTTAAAGGGTTTACAAACTATAGCGTTACCTGCACATAGGTTACACTTTGTTGTCCAGGTAGCAACAAGAGTGAATACAACAGCACTACAATGTGAGCAGGCAAAGTTGTCCTAACCTTTTAGGCCACTTGTAGTTACAATAATATTTCATATTCTAATATTCGCTTAGCAGACAGATATATTTCAATATATATTTCAAGAGGCTGCACCAGGAAAAATAAGAACTGGCATCTTCAGGTACCCTGATGGGTGCAGATTCAGTGTCTGTGAAACATTGAACGTATTCATTGTTTATCCCCTTACAGAGTAACTGCTGTAGTTTTCATTCTTCAAAACAAGCTCAGAGGATGTAGGGCGACCTACAAGAGTCAAACGGTTCAGAAACGTATCCTTTACATCACCAACAAAGATGGCAGATAAACAGTACACTAAACAGCAGTGTGCACAACGCACCAGGTAACACCATCCTTTAAAAAATGTTTATAAGGCAGTTTGGTAGAAAAAAATACAAAAAAGCAAATTGCTTCTGCAAACAAACTGATGTTCACATCACCCCCACCATCACTGAGAAAATTCCCGGTTGTGGAAGGGAAACGCGTAATGATTTCCCATTCATAATGACTTTAAACAGGTTGTTTTTTATGTGTAAAGTGACCATTTGTCATATATGAACACACACAGCACACATTGTGAACAGCACAAAATTCTTCTCTGCATTTGACCCATTTAACCCATTCACCAAGTGAAGCAGCAGGTAGCCAGGAACACAGCGCCCAGGGAGCAGTGTGTGGGGACAGTACCTTGCTCAAGGGTACCTCAGAGTTTGCCTCTAGCAGTCCTGGGATTCGAACCCACGACCTACTGGTCACAGGGTGAACTCCCTAACCACTAGGCCACCAGCTATGATAAATTGTGAACAGTGATAAAATGTAATTATTTAGGTTAGGTAATTATTTAATAAAGAAACGGTAATTCTACTGGCACATACATTTCTCTATGTGCTGTTTCACAATGTGCAAACTGCAATTTATTGCACATGCTGCCCATGCAAAATAAATTCACAAACACCTTTACAAATGCTTGCCAGAAGGTTAGAGTTCATTTTTGCCTTGATTGCAGCAGAAGCGATCAATCTCTGTTTTCTACTGTTTGCCTGAAGAACTCTTAGCAGGTAGCAGCTCGTGGAGAGCCATACATTACTGCCACAGACTGTTAATGCAGCCAAAGCTATCTTCAAAGAGGGTTAGGAAAAGTGGACTGAGCTGTGTTTGCTTGTCCTGCAGATGCCCCTCGGCTGGCCTACGTGAATGTGCATACAGATCTGACCTAGACTGAGCATATCTCTCAGTTTTACTCATATCCTCATATCCTCCTGCCCCCACCACACCAATATCCCATTTCTCATCCTTGGGCACAACTTGACGAGTCAACGAGGAATATCAGAGACACGCTCAACATTCACCACCATAACCCCTGGGAATTTAGGCTTCTCAGCAATGATGTTTAGTGCTATCTTGAGTAAAGCACGCCTGAAGGCCTATGCCACTTTTGGCAACAGTGAAATCCTTCAGAAGCTTTACCATGGTGGAGGATATGTTTTGGGGAGTGCAAGAGCAATGAGCATCACAAAGCCTTTAATATAGCAGATTCAAGAAACTGCATCTGTAGGCAGAATGCAGGCCCCTCCCTAGTTTGTTTGATCTGTTTTTGTTTTACCATGCTTACTCATATTCATCAGCAGAAGAAAAAAAAAAACATTAATTAAATAATTACTGACCTCAGGGATTTAAAAATGCTAAATTTCTATTTCATTAAAAACGTTCAATCATGAAGGAAGAATTGAAGGTAACTGTAAAGAAAACACGTAAAATCTCAGTAAAAAGAGATGGCAAAAGCAGTGACAGGCATCACCAGTGGGTTCACACAAAGCTAGGCACTGCAAGCTCGTCCTGCGTTTGCATTAGATTTTCTCCAGATGTACTTGGATACTATTGCTCTTCTTTTCCTGAGGGGGAAAGGTAACGTCATCTCTCTTCAAGGCACCATCTAAGCACCAGTTCCTGTTGCTATGGTAACCACTCACTGCCACATGGTCTCTCTCTGCAGTCCTGACAAGCGAACCTGGTGAGCCTGAGCTCGAATGCCAGAAATATCGCAGAGAAAAAGAAGGAGAACAGGTATATTCCATTAATTTCATATCTTATTACTTGCCAAAAATATAACACGAGAAGAAAAAGCAACAAATGACCTCCAGAATGACTCTGTGTCTTCAATTGCACTTGCCCTCATTTAGTGATCATGTGAGTGATGCGGATAATAATTCTTCCAGCTTCGTAAAACCAATTATATTTAGGTAAAATTTAGGTTGCAAACTGTAAAGGTGTTTCTAACAGGTTGTTAAATGTAACTGAAAATATAGAAGTGTGTATGTGTTTGTGTGCATATTGGTTCCTTTTGAAGCAATTACCTTAATGTAGCTAATTAAAATACCTGAGGCTGCTCTGTAAACTCTGCATTTAAATTAGCAGAGCAAGGCTACAAGGAGGTACGAGCACCCTGGTTAACATCTCAAAGAGTTATTAAACAATTTATTGATCAACCCATTTTGGTCACTGTGAGAAATCTACAGCATACAAACAACTACTGCTTAAGGGATATACTAGACTGACAGAAGAGATTGACTCTAAAACATAGTGGAGGTAGAGGAGCCTTGTGCTTAAAATTATAGACAAAAGTGCAAAGAAAATTTAACAATGAAAGCCAAAAACATTCAACCACCCACAGTCCTATTAGCATTCTTTTTGCCAGAATTAGAGCAAGAAAACTCAATATAAGCCCATCAGAAGTATTAGAAAGCAGGAATGTGTGGTCATGCCAATTTCTTTACACCCCATCTGGCCAATTTCATTAGCTTATTAACCATGAATTATATGAATTTCAAACTTTAACAAAGATATTACTTCAAGTTGTCCATATAATGAAAAATCTAACTTCTCACAGTTTCTAAAAATAATAAATACATTCACATGTATAAAAATTATTGTATATGCATAAGCAAACCTAATCAGGAGGGGCTTTTTGCCTGGTCTCTTTTTTGAATGAGGCAAAATACAAGGCAGCCAAACAAAACATTTACAAATGAATCAGTCTTAAAGGCTCAATAATAAAAACAGCCTGTGAAGGGAGGCTGTAATATGTAAAGGTCAGATAAAAATGAAGTATGACTGTTTCTGGTGCATAAATCATCAAGAAACATCAAGTGGATGTCAAAGGAATAAAATAAAATGCAACAAAAATATAAGATTTGGGCTCTTTAACATTTTCCACACAATTTTTGCACTTTGCAAGTAAAATGAACACACTGATAAAAAAGGTCATAATATAGCCCAAACATGCATGTTCTTCAGACAAAGAGGAGCAAACATTTTGAACAGCAGAGAATGAACAAATGCAGGTATACTTGGAATCCAAAATCACATTTATGAAGTAAACAACCTGAAATCAGAGTAAATATAACAAATTATACTGCCAATAGGCTAACACTGTAGGAAATATAGGAAATACTTGTAAAACAATTCAGGGCAAAATTGAAACATAGTGAAAATGTAAACATACATTTTACAGACTTTAAATACCAAAACACTGTTGCTGTGTACAGAAAAAATCTCAGTCTTTCTAGCAAAGTAAAGTAACATGATGATCTTTAGTGCTTTCTGTAAGGATAACATTATCTCATCATGACAAATCACTTATCATACTGCGTGTCCTCGGAGATAGATGTGGTGCAAAAATCTGACTGGCTGAGCCACCTTCAAAGCCATTGTAAAATATTCAATTTATGAACAACTTTGACCCCACTCACAACAACTAAATTCTTAATTAGAGATGCACTAATCCACTTTTATTCAGTTTCAATTCCAGTGCCAATACCAATCCCAGATGTATTTGCTTTTGAATATAATTACAATCATTATTATTGTTTGTGATAATGTCTGTATGTTAAGTTATGTGAGACTATAGTGAACCACTTACTAAAAAGCACTTCTCATAAAACAATGCATTCAGTTTTCATGTATTCCAAAGCAGTATATTTGAACTGTTCTTGCAGTAGGCTTCTAACACAAACAGGCATAGGAGTGCAATTTGCTATGCCACAGGGTAACATTTTACAGTTCAAATATAATGATCTAAGACCTTTACAGCAACAAAAGAAATCAACAAACTAGACAACAGTATACACTGTTGCACTGAATTTGAGTAATACATATTACGTGCACAAGCTAACACAACTGCCTTCTCACTTATGAAAATAAAACTGCATGAAGCCCTTTGAAAACTGGGGCAACCATAAACTGCTACCTTCTCCGAATTCACTCCTGAGGAGATTTAAATCGTACTGACTACTGATATCAGACAGAAATTCTGGAGTTAAGTGTTAAGTATTTACATGTAATTATGCTTCATTTTAACTGGTGGCATTGTTTAATTTAGGTTTACTGTTTCAAGAAATCACAAAGGAATCAAAACAGAAAACGATCTCTTGCAGGGTTGAACTGAGACAAATAAACTGTCGTTGGTATGCTGGGCCCGGGCAGCCCACCACAAATGGTCAGACACCAAAGGGTCAGACACCACTGAAAGTCAACCTAAAAGTCCTTGACTAACTTAAGAAACAGTGGTCTCTAGCAGCCGCAGACTGGGGACGTGACAACTACCCACCAGTACACTATATAGCAGTACAGAAAACCACACCACAAATGGTAATGACAGTAATCCATACCATATAAAGTACAGTACAAAAGTGTTAGGCACCTTAGAAAATTATATTTGAAAGCTGATTAGCTGGGCAGCAGGTGTTTTCTCATAAAAAAAAATAATTAGAATAAATACAAATAACATGAATACAGTAAACTTTGGTTTCATGTACATCATTACCACTTCAAAACATCATCTTGTGGAAGATCAGTATTACTTGTAGCTACCATCAAAGACCTGGTTTGGCTCAGTCAGTACTTACTAGATCAAATCAGGTGAGCTGCTGATGGAATTTCACAAATCCATCCAATGGCTTGAGGCATTGAGGAGAAATCTGGAAGCAAACCTGTGTTCTTTTAAGCAGCTACTTTTTAGAAAGACATCTTGAAATTATTTGCTGGTTTCCTAATCCTATTCTAATAGCTAACACCATGCATGAAACTAAGTACAACTTACAAATTAGTGATGGGAAGTTCATTTTTTTTATTGACTTGGATCTTTGAATCTCACTCAGTAAAACAAACAAATCTATTTTCAAATAATTTGTTCAGCTTGTTCATTAGAACTACAGTGGTGCCGAGAATCAGTTTCGTAAGCAGACAATATGCAGCAGCCATGTGACAACTGAACGAAAGAAAGACCTGTTCAAGAAACAAGCCTGTAACTAAGCTGTCACAATTGAGATGAATGAAATGACTGGCACACATGTGTGGACCCATTAAAATTGAATGCATCACTCACTGAAACAATTTATTAAAAGATTAGTTTAAAATGATCAAAACATTCATAAACGACTAATATTCACTTTACCACAGTATTGCCTGGAGCCTTTTCACACTTTTTGTCAAGGGAACCAATAGTCCAGTAATATGAAATAATAATATGATGTTACGGTGTGAACCCAGGTCACTCGCAGTAATGTGGTGATAAAAATGTGATGATAAAATGTTAGCCAAGTAGTTGGATAAAGTTGCGACTGTAACTGGAACCGCTAGCTGGAAAAACAAGGCCAAACAATTTGTGCTGAGTGAGTGACCACCAGCAGTAGTTGACGATCTCACTTAGTGTTACTTAAGTTAACGTTATGATGATGTTCCCATTATTGACAGTAAATGAATTAATCATCATCCTCATCATCATTATCCTGGCATGGTGCACACGCTGCCTCCTGAAGAGTCCCTGTTAATCATGAAGCTAATCCATACTGTAACGGCTAGGTTTGAGAAAAGCGACAGACTGACAACAGAGCGCTTCGCTCAAAAGTCAAAAGAAGATTTATTCCTTCTGCAGAAGTGAGACAGGAATTCTGACCCGCAAACAGCTGAGGCAGTCTCAGCTTGGGTCAGAACCCTCTCTGACAATTCAAAGTTTCCGCACAGCATTTATACTCTAAAACAATAGAATCAGCTTAGTCCTTATCTTTGAAGGCTGGTCTCATGGAGGCCCTAAATCCACGTGGAAGCACGCAATAAAGTTCTTATCTACAGAAGATGCGCAAGAGACGTCGCCACGTCCTAGCATCCCCATGGCAACTTAAAGGAATCCATGGTAACAGCCTTGACAAAGTACTTTGGACAAGACAGCAGAGATAATCCTAAGAACACTCAGAGAACATTCAGAGACTTTAGCTCAGGAAAGATTGTTTCACAAAATAACAATAAAATCATGTCCTTTGCCCTAACGGCCCGAGACCCTCTTTAACTGATTTGGTCAGCAAAAATCCCTCTTACACACAAGAATCAGAGAATCATCTAGAACATACTTTTATCCCTTAAATATACTGATTTATATATATGTGAAAATATATATGTGATTAAAAGAACATACTGTGTGATCAGGAAAATATATGTGAATAAATGTAAAATTCCCTGACAATACTTACCACCTACACACTTCCCTGCCACAAGCCTGCTGCATCATGTTGGGCACTGTAGATACTGAAGCTACTGTTATTGTTAGCACATTTGGAGGTCTACAACTCTACATTTTGGCCTACAACAATGGTTCTCAACCTTTTCAACATTAAGGTCCACCTGTCTATCACAGCATGTTGCCAAGGCCCACTTGGTCACATTAGATTATATTAAATAACCAATTGCAGACCAATGGACTGTATTGATTTTAGATTGGCGGCCCAATCAAAAGCCTTCGCGGCCCATCAGTGCTCCACGGCCCAGCGGTTGAGAAACCCAGGCCTACAACATCTCTACTTCAACTTCTCCCACTGACAGTACTGACTTGCTACTGGTCAGAACAGAAAAGATGTATGGGCCAGTCAGGTAGTGCCACAGCCCTCGAATTGCATAACACATCCTGGATAAACACGTGCTTTGTCTAGGTTAAAATGTGCTTCACAACCACACAATAGAATACAGCACCTACTGCAACTGCAAGTGTGAGCTGCCTATTGAACAAACATTTACGTTTACATTTATAGCATTTAGCAGGCTTATAAAACTATGTCATAAAAACAATAGAATTCTGGTTTACAAAGGCAGATGTAGCTAAAGCTCTGGGACAAAACTTGGCACAGAATTCTCTCTAGGAAGCTCTGAAGTTTCCTTTTAAAGTTCCCCAGTATCCTTGCATTTTTAGTCAAGCTCCACACACTTTATTTTTATGAAGAAGAAGAGTTAGTGTGAGCATTCCATTAAACATTATGCTAACTGAATATTTGTCAGTCCCTAATCTTGAGCACATCTCATATCAGAACAATATGGAGAGTGACTTAATGCATACAAAACACCCACACCTCATACTCAGACGTTCAGCCATTTTTCTAATACTCTGAATGCATTTTTAGCATGCAGTGCATTAAAGAGTTCATTTGAACCTTAAGAATGCTTAACCCTCAGAGGTTAGAATTAGCAATGACATGGCATTATTGTTTACTAATTATTTCTCACTTGCAGTCTATTCAAAAAAGGTGCTAAATTCTGTAGGCTCTGTGTCTATTGTGTGTTTCTGTGTTTTCAATCAATATCACATTTGTTTGTAAGCAGTGGAGGGTATACAGTATTACCACAAAAATTTGAAACTCACTTCTTTGTCTAAAAGAAAACACCGTTTTTGCCAGGTTTCTGTCAGTACTTCAGATCAAAACAAAAAGGGAAAAAGGAAAAAAAGGGCTGATTTGAAGCTGCTTATACGTAATCTGAAACAAATGTGAATATAATTGTGTAACTCACTAAGCCATTTGAACTGCGTAGCAAAATAAAGAACCTCTCGGATTAAGGAGAGTAATAGACCAAAGAATTTCTCCAACTCACCAGAAGAGAAGCATACAAACAAAGTTATGCAATCCCATAATGAACCTGCAAAAGCCAATCAAACAGATCCTCTGAAAAAATTGTATCTAGCTCGTGGGTCTTCCAAGTTAACCTAATTATATTTGAACTGTGAAAGGAACTGCAAAGTTCAATTCTGAATGTTTCATACATATTTCTCAGGCAACATAATTTCTGCCTTCAACACTGTTAAAGTTTTAAATGTTCCATACTGCATGTAAATAAATGCGGGCATATCCAAACAGTGTTGACAAACGAAAGTTCTAGTCAGATACGTGCTGACACTATTTTTTGAAATCCTGGAGGTTCTCTTTATAAATATGCAGGTCCTCATGCATTCAAATATCGTTGAAAGTGCTGGCATCAAACTGCATGGGAGTCCCTTGTGTACATTCTCATTAAAAGTTTAGTGGTGTAGTAGGGCTTTAGCTTGGGAAGTGAATTCAGATTCATTACTTGAAACACCAGAATTGTTTTCAGTTTTCAATCAAACAGCCCGGTCTATTGGGATGTTCATGTGATCATGCAACTTGCAAGTTTCTCCACCTTATGCAGCCTTATTTGTGCATTATTGTGATGTATTAAAAAAAACATTAAAAAGTGGTGAAACAGATCTTTTCAACCAAAACTAAAAATGCTAAAGCTAAAAACTAAAAAGTGAATGCATTCAATATAAGATCACCATATAAGAATACTGCAACCTCTCAAACCAGTGATAATAAACTAAATTATTTAAAAAATGGCCCAGCAAGCACAACTCTCCCTTGTTATTTCCTACCTTAGACTAGTTCAGCTTTATAAAGTGTGATTCAAAATGACAACCCTGTCATCCCTGTGGCATGGCCAAGCAAAACCATGGCCAAGCATCCTCCACTTTACGAATGGCAGGCAGGCGGGCAAGGCGAACTGAAATTTCAGCACCGTGGACAGCGGTCAAGCTCTCGTGAGTTGGGCCTTCAATGCTTCACAGAAAGTACCGAGGCAGAAATCCATAAGCTGCCAATGGTGACACACTTCTGCATAAAAACAGGGTTAATGGCAACTGCGTTGACACATACAGCAATAAATCCACTCGAAGGAAAGCTCTGCACGGCTTTAAAGCAGAAGCTTTACGAGCACTGTGTGTAATATGTGGGTCTGGAGGAGCTTTTCCAAAACGAAAGCTTTGCAACAGCACGAGCACAATGTGTGTTGACATGCTGGCAGTTTTAGCATTGATTCCGAACATTAATACAGAGATGGTGCTTGTAGAGGACGCGCAGCCTGATTATTAACTTTGTTTATTAGTATAAATTAGTTGACAACACGTAGCCATGCTCTGAGGTCTGCTTAAAATAAAGTTACGAGCATGTCTTCATGTAAACAACACGATTCAGACACTGCTGAAAACCAGACGTGGTGTCCTCACTGACACACAAGACTGAACGCTGCGTCCAAAATCACATACGCCTGTACTAATGGTTGTGTACCATTCTTACGCATTATTTAGTGTAGCGGTATGCAGTTTAAGACGCAGCATCATTCTTTACGTGGTGTTTATTATTATTATTATTATTATTGTATCACAGACCACAGACACGTTAGCCACTCGCTTTAACACAAAGGTACATTTTGAAGGCTTAGCCCACACACGCAGCGAGCCGTTGGCTAGCCGGGCCCTAAGTAAACACACCGTCGCTTCGCTGCTGCTGTCAGTTAGCTCCGGCGCAGCATGTGAAAGACGCACTTCGGGCCCTCGGTCGCTATCTGACTGTAAACAGTCGTAGGACGTAACAGGACATTTCCGCAACCCAAGGTCGTTTTAAAAATGGAAACACTCACCCAGCACGAAAAACGGTAGCTCGGTGTTCTCCAGGTCGTCCACTACCACCACGTCGCCAGGGAAGTCGTTCCTGACCGAGAAGAGCAGCTTGGGCTCGGAGGCCGAGGGGCTGTGCATGATGCTCAGGTCGTTTTCCCGCAAAAAGGGGAGCGCCGACACGGTCACGCTCTTCATCTTACATTCGGCGTCCTGAGAGCGGTCCTCTTCGCCCGTCAGACACCGACCACCATCCAGGACGAGCAGCAGCCAGAGAGCTGGGAGGAGAGGGAGAAGCGAGCGAGGAGCCATTTTGGTCGACGCCTAAGCGAAAAGAAAAAAAACAACTCGAAGAAGAGCCGTGAAGGGAAAATGGTCCAAACGCCTTCAGATCCTCACACGGTGCGTCTAAAAATGTTACGGCTCGATTGTATTACAGGGACAGTCTATCGGTGTTTGCTCAGGAGTGACCGGAGCAGAAGAGCAGCATCACAGCGCGCCGCCGAGACTGTCCGCACCGAGCAGCCGAGCCACTGCCCGCGGAGGATGTGCCTGATCAAAATAGGCCTACAGGACGCACATTCACCGGCTCCTGGGTTTAACGCGGCCCACAGAAAAATATGCACCATTCATGTCGTGTTGAAATACATTTATAAACACGTGTGTCCATGTATTTGGCGCGTACGTAAGCCTGGATCCAGTCCACCCACTTAACCAGTCCCACTTTAGCATCAACTGGGCAGCCCTTGTTTAAAAAAAGTCTACATCAAATACACAGACACTCACACTTTCATTTTGCTCAGAGTTATGGACAAGTATCGACGAGGACAGTGGAAACACGCCGCGAATGAGAACTTCAGAGTCAGATCAAAGTGTGCCTGATTTGTCCGCGAGGAAGTAGAAGCATCTTTTGAGTAGCAGGTGCAGGACTTTGGGGCGGGAGGAGGGGGGCACCCTCTCTACCAATGATCTCCTTGTGAAATCTTGATCATCTTCCAGCACTGAAGCAAGGCTTAGCTAACTGTGAAGCACTTTTTGTGATGAGAGGGCACAAGTCTCATTTCAGCTTTGACCTGCTCCATAATTGAACTCTGAGGGCAGTATTTAGGAGGGGGAGGGATGTGGAGGGGAGGGGGACACATCACCACACTTTTAAAGGCCTATGCCTTTTTGATCAGCACTTGTAAAGTTATCGCTGTCTGCAGTGTGCACCTTGTCTCGCCAAATGTAGCTTGGTGGTCACTTCAGAGAGATGTGTTGATGGCATGATGAAACGACTCTTCAGTTAACCTGTCCTTCCCTCCCCTCTAGTTGAATATTAAGAAAATAGCAGCCTGCAACATATGCACTACTGTTCAAAAGTTTTGAATCAGTTGTGATATTAATAATGTGTTCCTTTGTTCAATACAAAAAATATATGCACAAAATTTGGAATCCATCCTTGCATTTGTCATTAAATGATGCAGTATTAACATACATTATATGCTAAGAATGTTTATTCGTTCTCCTGTAAAGTTGCCATATTGGAGATTCGAGGTCCCAACAGTGATGATATACTGCAATTATCTGGTCACAGTAATTCTTTGATAAATCATCTGCTTCACTCTTATTCAAATACAAGGCAAGAACAAGGTTAATCTTATTCAGTTACAAGTTTAATCTTATTATAACTATTTTCAAGTTTTCTTAATCATCATCAAAAAGTGTATGTGTAAAGTGGCCATTAGTCGCCATAGTACACAGTGCGAACAGCACAGTATTGTTCTCTGCATTTCACCCATTCACCCAGTGAAGCAGCAGGCAGCCAGGAATGCAGCATGCGGGAATCAATGTGTGGGGACGGTACCTTGCTGAAGGGTACCTCAGTTGTGCCACTAGCAGTCCTGGGATTTGAACCCACAAATAATAATGAATAAGTTCATTTTCAGTCATTTAAAAAGTTTTTTTGTTATTTTTTCCATTCTCTCTAATATTTTGCTGAGCGGATTTGTGCTACCAGTCCAAGAGTGTAACAACTTGCACACTCTTTCTTTTGTCCATCTATTCTTATCCTTGGCCATGCTGCATTGTCAAGTGTGCCAGCTTTAATAATCAACCATGCAACTAAACCATTCTCTGAATGGCTAGTTAAACATCATGGGACAGAAGCCTTGGCCAACGATGGCACATGGCACAGCTGGGATTTGAACATGAATGAACATGTATACCAATGGCACAGCTCATGTCTACACTACTTAGCTGCACTTTTGCCAGGTGCTTTGCTAAATAAAGCATTGTACTGCCACCAAAACTGGTGCCCCACACATTTGGCCGGATTTTTGGCAAAAATGTGGCCAGTCGTTATATTTCAGTAGACATAACTCCCAGTTTTAGCTCATGAACGGAAGTACCTATCGTCCCCACATTTTCAGCGGAATTTAAGCAGACATGACACACACTCTTGTCCCTTTTTTGGCATCAGCGTCAGCACTGGGAGGCAAACGGGTACACAAACCAACTGCCGTGCCGAAAATGCCACCAGAAAAAAAAATCCAGTTTGATAAAAAGTGACATTGGAGAGGCCTGGGGAAGCACTAGCTGCAAACCGTTTTGCACTTTCACACTCAGTTATGGTGGGTAACACCAAAATGAAATGTCCTTTTGACGAGAGCTTTTTGAGCAGCAAAAAGAATGGTTTACTTCTACTTGCTAAGCTGCTTTCCTTTTCATTACATGTACAGTAGGTTCTTATTTTGTTCTTAATTTGAAATGCTGAATTTGTTCGGTTCACTTTTCAACCACAAGCCTTGAGACTTTTTGGACTAGAAATGGCAATAAAACATTTACAGGGAAAAAAACATTTTCAGATAAATAAATTTACTTGAAGTTTAAAACTCTGCAATGTTTAATAAACTCTGAGTTAGAGAACAACAGTATGAGATGCACATTACTTGAGCTTTCTTTTTTCTTCTTTTATGTATTAAATCTGTTGTTTTTTTATTTATGTTCAAACAAGTGACCTGTGCTGTGACTGGTCAAATGTAAAATTAGCCCTTATGCTTGTCTATTCCAAGGCAGACATCACATAATTTCCAAACCACTGGCATGCACTGTCATATTACACAATAAAAATGCAATTGAGGGCAAGCAAGTAGACAGTTGGAAAAAGCAGAGGGAACTGCAACATGTATATAAGCAGAGAGAAAATAATGAACAAAATGACTCAGCTAGAAATAAAAACTATATACTTCACAAAATATGCTATACATTGTCAATTCTGTCATAGTTTCATTTTTCAAACCTATTAGTAATGGTCCAAAATATTGTATAATAAACACTTGCTACATTGTGCTAAGTTTTTTTTTATTTTCTTGTAAAGTTACTTTTTTGTAGATACAAAATTCTGACAGAATCTATATTCACATTGTAACAGAAGGCAAAATAAAGACATGCAACACGTTCCATCAGTGATAGTAGAAACAGCTCCGTTCTGCATGATTATAAACCAAACAAAAGATATACTATCTTTGCTGAATGTACCAGTGTGGAGAGATGAAAAAAGAGCATGCAGTTTTCAATGGAAAGACAGACTGCTGCGTATGAGCTTTTATCCAAAGCTGTAGGAGATCTTAATACCATGTGATTATTTTTTTTTCTCTCAAATACCTCTACTGGTAAAGAATTTGCTTTAGGTTTTAGACCCACAGCTTGCAAGTTTTCCATCAAATTAAAAGAAAGGTCTTCATCATCAAGAAGGGCATCATCATGTGCACAATTATTCTACACAGTCATTAACAGCGACTACATTTAAATATGTCCTTGACATGCTAGAATGTACCTTAGTGCAGACCCCTTGTGGAGTACCTTTTTATTCTAAGCTTTGCAATGATGCTTTAAGCCTAATCTGCTTTTCTCAGAAACTCACTCTGTTTGGAATCAGCAGGCGCAGTATTACCTATGACATTGTCATGGTGGAATTTCAGTTACACATTTTCCCTCAGCCTCTGAATGTACACACACACACACACACACACACACACATACATACACACATAGGAACAGTATTCCTATCTTTGTGGGATATTTTTATCACTGTTTCTGGCTAAATCCTGCAGCGCTTCACCAAAAACAAACCCTAACCTTCTCCTCAGGAACTGAAAGGTGCTAAATGCTGAAGACAAAAAGCCTCTCTGTTCTAAAAATGGACCAGTCAAATGTCACACATTTTCATGTTTTCCATCAACCCGGACACAGCTATATACACACCCACACAAAACCAACAAGAACACACACACACACACACACAAACTGTGGCGAATGGAAGACAGCAAGATCAGCCATACCCCTCCTAGCACTGAGCAAAGGGCCACAGTCAGTCATTCGAAAGATTTTTGAAATTTCTGTTTACAAATAAATACTTGGCAAACATACATTTTGAAAATAGTTGCAAGCTAATACATGCCAAATATAAAGTATTAAACATGTCTTGACAAGTACATAAGGCATACCACCTCCTCTCAATGTGACACTTTCCAACACTGCACTAATGATTAAAGTTTCCAGTCCCTGGCAGAATTCACTCAAAGGTGTATTGTCACATTTCATTTGTCTTTTTCCCACAAACAGTTGTCCTGCCTCCCATATGCACGGACAGTAAGGAGCTTCTAGCAGCCAGTTGGTTGAGAGCTTAGGTAGGCTTTTTTGTTTTCAAAAGCAAGGTGTTGAATCTCACCAATTACCCAGAGAAAAGGACCATCCTTCTGCTGAATGTTCAAACACTGTCTATCAAAAACGACACCATACAAGAAAGCAAAATAAATAATAAATTAAAAAGGTTTAGATTCAAAGTGGAGTCCTGAATCCATACAAAAAAAAAAAAAAACAATTACCTCCCCCAAAATGCCAAGAGCCTTTTTGTGGGTACATGCATTATTTTCATAGCCTCTGATAATAATGGTTATTTTAAAAATCCTAGATAAATTAGTATAGAAACATATAAAGATTAATGGCCAATTATTGAGTCTGTGGTTCAAGAGAAATTAAGTCACAAACTGAGAATATTGTTGTTGTGGTAACATAACCATAACATGTTAAACAAAGATGTAAAAATTAGGGATAGCGCGCTACCACTATTTCATATCCAGTACTATGCAACTTTGAATCTCTGCTAATAATAGCTGTTAATAATACATTTGTCTGGATGCACTTTGTAATGGCTCTCTGCATCTTCTACAGTGTGCTATGTAAGTCATAATATTCCAGCTTCCACACACATATTGTGCTCAGTGTGTCCATCATGGAGTTTTACACACATAGCTGAATCACCAGCAGCTCTTTGTTATACACATTATACACAGTTTGGGTGCAGGAGCCTGTATTTAGTTTAGCAGGTGCCATTTGGGTCTTGCTACTGTTACTCATCTGTGTGTCTCTCTTTAAGCTGCATTGGTTTGAGTTGAGTTATACATTTACATGATTTTTCCCACATCCGATATGGTGATTTTGGCACGGAGCTGAATGATACTGGGTATTGGAGCAACACACCCTTAGTAATAATGTAGGACTATTTTATTCCAAGTAATTGTGGACCATTTCAATTTGTCTATTTGTCATGAAATGTTCACATAATGTAAAGAGCAGCTAGAATGTTCAAGTAGCATACCACTTACAATGGAGAGATGAGATTTTCCTCTCTTAATAAATCCTGTCAGCTATGTATAGGATGAGCTGTATGTTAATGTTTCATGACGATGTTTGAGGAGGAGATCAGCAGATTTATAGGAAAATTTACTCGCTGAAGGTATGTCAAGTCTGACTGGTAAAGAAAAAGTAGCCTGCCAGTAGTGTTGCAATATAAGACTGAACATACATGAAAAGAAATGGAAATGTATCCAGCTCAATTACGTGAGAACATTGTAATAGATAGTTCCAGTGTTTTACACATACATGGTAGAAATATAGTTGGAAATTACAACATAAACCTGTTCAACAAACCACAGCAACGATGCAACTACTTTGAGGGCAGCAGTGTGATTCTGACATAGGGTATATAACACTTACACTTGGATTTGTGGTTTGCAGTGGCCGATGTGATGAAAATGAGAAACAGTTTCTATAAAACAATAATTTAGTGTAATACCCCAACTGATCTGTGTGGGAGCTTAGTGCCAAATATGTTTGAATTATTAATGGTTAGTTTACATTCACACACAGTAAAATACAACTTTTTCTTCATCCATTATTTTTGATTATGCATGGAATTCCCTTGTTATTAAATTATTGTATTTCATGTTATTGTTTTATGTTTTTGCA
The DNA here is from genome assembly GCA_037974365.1 of Hydrocynus forskahlii. Taxonomy (NCBI): domain Eukaryota; kingdom Metazoa; phylum Chordata; class Actinopteri; order Characiformes; family Alestidae; genus Hydrocynus; species Hydrocynus forskahlii. Next base: position 18,263,329 of record JBBPCX010000011.1, read on the forward strand.
TTGTTGTGACATGCACAATTAGATTACCTCACACCCATTTTTCAAATTGCAGGCCTTGTGCCTCTGAGAATAATAATTTCACCTTCAGTCATCAGTGTAATGACACCCTGTTATACACATCTGAAATCATGTGAGAAAGGGAAGGAAAGAAAAGACAAAAAACAAAACCACAGGTCCAGATTGACTGTGGATTGCTGCCAGTTCACTCCCCAGAGATTGCACCCTCCAAGCGTTTTATATGTCAGCTTCACAAGATGAATGGCAGCGGGGTGCATCTGCCACCTACCACCCTCCCAAAGATGAATCACCTGGAGCGTCCAGCTAGCCGTTAGCCGAAAGCACAGGGTGCTGTGATCTCACTAGCAAACATAACCGCACCTTGACCTTCTGCTCAGGACCACGACGAGGCCCTTGAGCCTCTGGCAGCTGGTGACCTAATGCATCACTGGCACACAGAAGTGATGCTACAAGCAGCAGAAGGAGGCCAGGAGACTCGTGTACCCCGGTGTTTGACCATCTGTGTCTTATCGGTTGTCATTAAGGTTTCTAATTCTGGGGCCGACTTGGGGATTAGCCAAACGAGGGCCAGAAATGTCATTACCCGGCTCCTAGTGAGGTGTCCTCCACGTATTTACATATTTATACACCTTAATTGTCTTTGCTTCGCAGCCATGACATTGAGGGCTGCCGAAACATCAAGGACAGGAGATGCTGGCGTGCCCATGCTGGCGCATTCTGTTCCAGGTATAACATCTGAAAGCTAAACTGGGCTGAAACATTGTCTTCTGCTCTAAGATGGGCCATTGCACTTGAAATAAGAGGAAGCTAATGCTAAGGCCGTTGGTAAATTGAACAACCTCTTTCAACTGATGTGTTATGTTAATTGTTCCCTGACAATACTTCCATTTATAAGTACTGGGCACTCTACGGAGTGTTTGCCTCAAAAAATGACTTTATACACAATTCGATCAACAGTTTGTTTGCTTATGTGATCATTTTAAAAAATGTAAAGCATAAATATGTTTTAACGGTGCTTAAAAGTGTTCCATTCTTATCAGCTCCCTTGTGTTGACCCTCAATCAGAAGCCAAAACATTCCTTTATAATTTCATCCTTCTGCACATAGGCTGTATGAACTGGGGAGAGAATGACAGGTTTTAACACTTTAACAGTGTTTACATACTGCATTGAATTAAATATTTAAAGGAAAAAAGTGAAGCCCCGTAATTAACACTAATGTGTTTAAAATTCCTGTTTAAACTTCCAATATTTTTATGAGAAATATGATAGGGTGAAGGGTGATATTCTGTCAATTTTTACTGTACCTAATCAGTGGTTTTTATGGGCATTTATATATTTTAATATTTGCATGTCCAAAAGCCACCTGTGGCATTTAGATGGTGCGCTCAGAAATAGAGAAATGCAGGTTTACACCGGTATGAGGCTAGGTTTACATAGTGAATAAAAATGCAAAACAGGCAGCCAATGATTTTTTTTTTTTTTTTAATCAAGTTCAAGCAGAAGAGATAAATGATATGCTTCTCAGACTGGAAACAGGGAGGAGCTCACATAACTGGTATAGACATGATCCTGGGCCCACAGTACTTACCTAGTGTTACCTCCACATTTGTTTCATGCAGAAAATACAAAACTGCAGTTGGGGTCAAACATATAAAATAAAGCCTTAAGCACTGAAGATATCAGTATAGCGTGGGTGGAACGTAAGTCACTCGTGTTCTGAAACAAAAGACAAATATGTCCCTTGGATACCGTGCGCTGTCAAAATTGCTCACTTCTAGCCATGAAAAGCCATAATGCGCCAGAGATATGTGCTTTAATCTCTCATTTGTTCAGGGGAGAATGTTCATTTCAAAGGCTGCACTTCTCCTGGCTGTCTCTTCACACAGAAAGAGAGGACTGAGAAGGAAAGAAAAGTGGCCACACAAGATGTAATACTATTCAAAGGATTGTGAACAGACATAATTTCACAGAGGACTGCAAGCAGCTTTTGTTTCTAAATTCATGAACCACTGAAGTGCTTCCCTTCAGGGGGCAAATATAGTCAGGCACAGGTGGTGTTTTTTGATATAGGTATCTAAAATACGTATTTATTCTTTATGACACTTCTTATGTATTTATGATTTCATGAGAAAAGCATCATGTGATTTCCATAATAGTCTGTTTTTGCTTTTTCAAACAATATAAATATTTAAAACGGTCCTAGTACACTGGTAAGTACCATAACTTGTTCACGCCACAGACCCTTTACTGCCATAGAGCCATTTAACATAACATAAGACCAATTAGCACTATATAAACATTAGTACTGTAGACCCGCTAGCACCCCGCATTGGAAAACTGTCTTTAGCGGTGCTTACACTCTCTTGTCCATCTGTCTCAGTGAGGACATTTTAGAAAGCTCTTGGGGATGACCATCTTCTGGGCTGCAATATGTTGCAAATGCAATCACTGCTAAACACTTACAAACATGTTACGTTTTTTTGTATTGTGATTATTTTGTGAAAAATTAAGTCACATAGCCAACAATAGTTGTGGACGTCTTAAAATCTGAATTTTGTCTATTCTTTTTCTTGAGATTACTTAACTTGGCACATGTCCTGTTGCTAGTTAGCAACATTAGCCTTGTAGAAGTGAAAAAAGTGAAAAAACTAAAGAAACAAATACTGGACACCAAACATGTCTATGCTTTTTGACTGAGCTCATTTCGAGTTATTGGAAATTATTGAAACTCAGTTGTTTGTCCAGCTGTTCCTTTTCTAGCCATAATCAGATCACAGTCAACTGATGGAGAATGGAGGTAAAATACTGCAAAAGTACTGATACCCAAGCTCTCCTGGGCATATATTTTTGTATGCTAAAATACTGTATTTCAATTCATGTTTTGGGTTGCAGTGTTTTGTAGCTTCATACATTTACCTTTGGAGTATTTTGTAGTATGTGTATACTACAATTACATCTTGATATATTACTGTCATGCATCTCAGCATGTAATTAGTTCTGTTGGGATTTTAGAGGCACATCCATCTATCAGTCCACTGTCTGAGCCTATTCCAGGGCTCACAGGGTGAAAGGCTGGGAAACAACCTGTACACGTTGCCAGTCTATCACAGGGCAGACACAGAGCTGTGCATATCTTCTGACTCTGGGAGGAAACAAGAGCACCTGGAGAAAACCATTACAGACTCCCCAGCCAGGGGAAAATGTGAAATGTGATATTTGCTCCTAATAGTTTTAATTGGGAACAAATCAAAGCCATTTTAAGCAAATTTGATTTGGTTTCTGTAAGTGCTGTCACTGTATTATGGTCAATCAGGGAACAGTATAATCACCCAATCCCAAGTTCCATCTTATTTCCTCAACCTTCTAATCACTGCTTAGCAACCATTGCTAGAAGCCTTTCATTTCTTCATCAGTGCGCATTACTTGAATTCAAAACTCCAGCTTCAGTCAGTGTACTTGGGGGTTATGTAAAAGATCAGTGTCTGATACAGTACACTTGTGGTTCCAAAACCTGTCCTGCAGTACCCCTGCTCTGCATATTTAAGTGATTACATACCCATTTCAGCTCAAGAACACCTAGATAATTAATGGATTAGTAGATTCAGGTGTGTTGGAAGAAGGGGCAACACTACAGTGAGCAGGGCAGGAGGTTTGGAATTAACTAGTTGCCTTCCAAAAATGAGTTATCAGTGGCTTGTGAATTGGTTACTTACATTGCTTTTTACTGCAAAGCGAAAATCTACTTAAATGTGTCGGATGATACATGATATATAAGCAATATGTTTAGTGACAGTATACCTTAGCCTGGGATGATCAGGTTTAGATTGTTAAGTTAGTGTTCTTCAATGTCGCATTTGAACTCAGTAAGGTAATCTTCAAGTGGCAAAAGTTGTGTCTATAGTGAACAGATGCATGCTTTATAGTGAAGGGTGCTACTGGCTGGGTTTATGTGTTGCCAGCATTCTTATGAACATGTGTAGATGTCCAGATCTGCAGAGTCCCTCGCTGTCTTCAAGCATCGCCTGAAGACCCACCTCTTCAAGGAGCACCTTGGTGACTAACGATGTCTCTCATTTCTCTCACTTCACTTGCTTACTACTACTATTTAAAAAAAAAAAAACCTTCCTAACTCTTACTACTAACTCTTGACTTTCTTTGACAGGTGTTGTTTGACAGGTGTTGTTTAGGTGTACCGAGCGTGCAGTATCTTGGTTGAATTGTGGGTGATTGACTTAAGTTTAGCTTTACAGGTCTAAGATACAGACGTGGACTACTTGAGCACTGATGTACGTCGCTCTGGATAAGAGCGTCAGCTAAATGCTGTAAATGTGTACATTCTTTCCATTGTTTCGTATCACCTTGGGGAGGAAATGTTGCCCTCAACTTTTCTTCATGCTTGACTGTGTCATAGTTTACATCTGCCATGTGTCTTAGTTGTCATTCTTTGCCAAGCCTTATTTCACCTCTGAGTCAATGTTAAAGCCCTCCCTTAACAGGTGTACCTTGCTCTAATTACATCCTTCTTTCAGTCAGTGTTTGTGAAATGCCTGTTAGTATAAACATTTATATTCCCTGGGCATAATTGTGTTTAATCTTTGAAACCCTGCTTGTGGATTTATGTATTGGACTGTGTTTATACTTTTGTGTTTGGTTTCTTGTGTTTGTTTATTAGATGTAGACTTTGGAAATACACTCACCTCCATCGCTCTGTCTATACAGCTCTTACAAAATGAAACTCCAGTATTGCAGTAATGTTTTCCTCTTATTTTCCTTTGACCTTCCCTGTCCTTATGCAAGCAGATAATATCTAATTACCTTAGAAATATCTATATGAGAAAAAAGATAACATACTTGAGAAAGAAATGTGCAAGGTAGCTGAGGTGTTTGGGTAGTTTCTTGTGTGAAAGTTATTAATGAAGGGTAACAATGTCAGTGACACCTTTGGGAACAGCTTTTAATTGGGAGGACACATCTATAGCTGGATTTAAGATGGAAACGATGGAAGAGTTAAAAAAGGATTCATGTGTACAGAAGAGTGGGCAAATTAGAGACTGACAGGTGTTATACTTGTTGTATAGCGTACTGGTTGTTTTTATTTCCCCTATAGCTAAATCGGTTTGTGAACGTAATAATTGTGATTGTTGCTTTACACGTGAAACAGACAGACTTTTGATAGTCATGACACATTCAGCGGAATGAACGGAAACGCATATTTTATTTGTTCTCGTCCCGTCCCTTCAAGGCTTTCCCAGGCAGCTCTGTCCTCTTCCCCCTTCTCTCCCTCTTTCTCCCCGCTTTTCCCCATTGTCTCCGCCCACCGCCGCGAGCTCAGCCAATAGCGGCGCAGGCGGAGGATTATGGGCGTGTCCTGACGCCCTGGCTGTCTCAGAGCTGGTTTGAAGAGAAAGAGTCGCGCTGGTCCGGACTGACTCCGCTCTGCCCGGGCCGAACACCACCCAGACCGGCTCGCTGTGGAGGTCATGAAGACAGGAGTGCGGTCTTCGAGACGAAGAGGAGAACCGTAACACGCGCACGTCCACGCTCCGGGTGGATTTACGTACGTGCGGCTTCTTTATGTGCTTTAGCTCAGCGGATCTCCCGGCTTTTTTCCGCCTGAAAAATATAATAAATAGTAAATAATTCACATTTGCAAACATACAACTTCTCAATTTCAACGGAAGCAGTCCGAAATTGAGGAAAACTTTCCCCCCTCACTTTCTCAATTCTTCTACGTCGCCCCTGAACAGAAAAAGAAAGAAGTGATGTGTGGTTTACAGCAGTTTGCAGGCTAGAAGCGGCGGTCTCGAACGGATTGCTCTCAGGTGGCAGGGAGTGTCATCATGACAATGTCTGGATTACCTTTTCCCGGCTGCTGAGGGGGGTGGAGGGTTGGGAGGAGGAGGAAGATAAGGACCCTGAGCTGCGTTCCTCCACTTAAGCCACGACTGGGACGAGCCGTACTGTGACTGCCCCTCACAAGCTGGTCGGATACAAGCAGAGCAGAGCGGGGAGTGCAGTCAGCCTTTGCAGTCTGGGTAGGTTTATTCTCCTTGAGCTTTGGGCAGTCTAGACTACGATTGCTCAGTGTGCGTATACTGTATTAGAAAGTCTTCATCTGTGGTGGCTGCAGGGGCTTAAATCTGTTAAAATTTAGCTTTTCATTGCTCTCTCACTTCGTAAATTGCTGACTGGAAAGCTCTTTTCCTACTTCAGATCCAGTAAAAGCGTCCCATGGCATAAAATCATGCTGGGCAGATTGTGGGTTCTTGAGTGTTCTTGAGGGTTCCTTCTGATGTGCTTCCAAATATAATTTGTGCACGTTTTTGACCGAGCTGCCTCAAACGTGCTCACCTGTGCAGTCACAGGCACGCTTCGTTTTTCTTTTTGTGGTGTGGTAAAGTCCCCTTGGAGTGATTCCAGGCCAGCCAACCACAGTTCATGCAGAGTTTAATTTGGAATGCCCTACTAATTGTAATTTGTGCCATATGACGAGATGTGTTTATATTGTGAAAGTTGCAGCTTGCCTAATCCGTTTTTCGTGATTGGTGTATCAGCAGTCTACAGGGAACCCCCCCCCCCCGTCTCATTAAAATGGATTTCGTTTTATCCAATACGGCGTCCTCAAGCCAAATGTAGAACTCCCCTCCAAGGAGCGTATACTCTTTGCACAGCAGCAGCAGTACCGTTGGGGGTCTCAAAGCAAGGAGCACAGCCTTTTTTGTTGGGCTTCCAAACTTTTTCTTCTCTGTTCCCACTTTGGAGTCTTTAAAATCCTGATCTGGGAGGGAAGGCAAGCTCGGTGGGGCTGTGCTGACACAAACGTGGCGTGTGGTTTGTGAGGTGAAAATCCTCACAGCTTGGCTTGGCTGGACTCCTGGACATTGCAGAGCAGGAGGGGCGACAGGGTGGGATGGGGTCTCCCCATTTCCCGCACTCGCCCGTGTTGGAGGGTGGTGGCACGGATCTTTGAGCATCGTCACTTGTCACAGTGCTGTAGGAGGGGTAAAGCCAAGCACCATGAAGAGTCAATTCTTTCACACATGTAGGCCTGTATTAATCCTCTTTCCTCACTCTGGCTGTGACAGACAAGAGAGACTGACATTTCAATTGGAATAAGGGGGTATTTAAAATCATCTTTTTTGTCCTCTGCAAAATATAAAGAAGCTTGCTTTTTTAATTAATCCGTTGTGGATATGGTGGATACAAGTAAGCCTCTCTATGTTCTCCTCGCTCTCTCTCGTTTTGTTTCTCTCTCTCTCACTCTTAGATTAAACAGTTGGTTTCAGAGTGATTCATTTTAGAGCATGCTTGCCTGGTTTTGCAACCCGAACACTTACTGTGGATGAAATAACGTTTGAGCCCTCTGCACGGAATGCTGCTCAAAATGGTACTCATGGTGCGACCGCGTGGGCTTTCATCCTGTTATAAAACGAAGGACCCAAGGCCACAAGCAACTGCGGCTGCACAAAAATACGGCAAGTGTGTTAAGCTGAGAGTTCGTTTTATGTCTCTGGTGGAAACAAGAAACCGTTTTGGCCTCTCAAATCTTAATAAAAACAATTATACACGAATCTCGAACATTAAACAGTGCTCTTATTCAGAGACCTTCTGGACATGCCAGTGTAGCTGCACTTCTTTCATTTTACCTAAGGAGGCAGTGTAACTCGTTCCAGCAGCAGAAACTCATTCTCAACTCCAAAGCCACCACCGGAATGGAAAATGATACGGACAGCTTCTGGAATGAGATAAACGATTATCTGTTTTCAGGTATTGATCCAGCTATTGGATAGGTTCCTTAGTTCATCAGACATCCAAAACATGCAATCGATCTTCGCTGCTGCTGTCGGGGAATTTGATTCCCCATAAAGCAGTGGGGTTATTCTGCAGAACATTCTTGCATTGTGATGGCACACCTGACCCAGTTTATTAAGATGCAGATCTGTGATGCCTGCACCTGGCAGTTCAGCACACTGCAAAGTCCTCAGAACTGTCCAAAAATCATGTGAAAGTGAAAGGAAGAACACGGCACTGAATTTCCACTATTGGGGTGGTAGCGGTGGTATTGTGTGTGTGTCTGTCCAGTTTTTCCCTGCGAAGGTATGAATGAAATATTGATCAGTTCCAGCAGAGCTGAGTACTTCTGAAGGCAGGACCCCAAAGATATAGCGTTGCAGTTTGTGGGTTTGTGTGTGTTTACAGGAGTGTAATATACAAACTATGAAATACTACTGTACTGTGCAAGACTGTTGATCAGATAAGCTAACACCCTATACAGCAGAAAAAAGTGGAAGCAGACTGGACTACAGCTTGCTGGAATAATATCAGACCATTTTTTTTATCAGCAAAATCCACTTGCCATGTGCAACTGTGCTAGTTTGATAATACCCTCCTGGTTCTTTTTAGCCACACAATTTGTGCTCAAGCAACTTTGGGTCATTGATCAAATCTCTGTAATAGGGGGGATTGAGAGTTTACTGGACCTTGAACGAATGTGGCTGGAGGTCCTGTGTTGGACCACACACACTGGCAGAAAGAAATGATCAGATAATAGAGAATAAGCAATGGACAGATCAGCGTGAGTACAGTGATGTGTGACATGCATAGATTACCATATGAAATATTCACATTCCAAATGTGCAGCGTTTTAGGGGAATTAATTAGAATCTGGAAAGGAAAGTGGCCAGAAGCTTCAACTGCACACTGAGTAAAATCAAGCAATAAGCAGAGAAGCCTACACCACAAATAGATTCTTAATGGGTGCAGCACAGTGCATAAAACATTCAAAATCATACACACAAGGCTAATTCTTTCCTTGACGAGTTCTGCTCTTTGTCCTCTCATTACTTCTTGCCATTATGTTTGCAGCCATAAGGTTCAATTGCATAATTTGTTTTTTCACTATTTGCATGCCTTATTAAATGTTATATTCATGCCAAAAAAGGTCACAAAGAAATACCCCACTAACCTTTCAGCCCCATATACGCTGTCAGGTTGAATAGCTCTGAACTTACTCGAGCGTGCCATGTTGAGAGTACGGGTGTCGATCGCAGTTCACGCCATGGCACTCAGGGATGGAATAGATTTGCATATTTGTTTCTTTCTTTTTTTTTTTTTTTTTGGTTTCCCAAGATCAGCACAGTCAAAGTCACCACCCAATGGAATGCAAATGAACGCATCACTGTAAAACACTACCGGTTCAAACCAGAGGGAAAGAAAGACAGAATGGAGGGAGAGAGTTTTGAGAGCAAATTTCAAACAGAAAAGCAGGACAGGTTTATTGCATACTGGACTTTTCATATGTGTCCAGTTATATATGGAAAATTGGAATTACATCTTCCATATGTATCGTACAGATTTGTCAGCATTATGACCATTTCTACTAACTTTAGAAAAACTAAAGTTTATATGGGCTGTTTACAGAGTCAAATGAGCAAGCAGGAGGACTAAATTAAGTGGTTTTGTGTTGGTTATCATATGTATTAAGTCATTTATTAGATAAGCTTAGAAGCCTACAATCTAATTTAAATGCGGATTCCTGGTCCATTAATAGAGAGGACACTTAATTTAAACGGATTGGGTAATTCCCGGACCAAGCCTGAATGAATGCACTGTAATAAAAAGACACATTAATTAAGCCCTCTCTTCAAATATGATGCTGATGTACTTGATGAAGACATGTCACCGTTGAGCTCAATTGCTTTGCTTCATAACCTGACCATTTCAACAACACTGTTTACAAAGAAAACTGTGCAGTTCATATACATCCCTCTTTTTTTGATATACTGATTAATTAACAAATACATAATTATTAGCAAGGTACTTATGCATGGGCACATGGCTTCTTAGCTGCCTCACTGTTTGATTTTGGCTCTGTCATAAACCATTACGCAGTGGCTTTTGTAGACACTGTCAGCCGCTTTGCTTTACAGCTGTAAGCAGTGAGGCATGCCTGTACCACTGAAGGTGAATTCAGATTTCCTAAAGGATTCCATGTGTGGATGGGATGGAGCAATATCGCTGTCCATTAACTCTTGGCTTGTCACATCATCCAGTATGCATGGCCGTGTTTGCTCACTGATGGTGAATTGCACCACATTGTGGGCTGTTGGAACAGGAAGCATCCTTGCCAGCTGTGGTCAAGGGGCCAAGGGGAAGATGATTTATTTGAGAAAACAGGCAGGGATCAAAGTGACCGGCCAACTAGATGGCGGCAGGATCCAACGGTGACCGATCACAGGAGGAGCCTCCACCAATCAACCCAAGCAGCGGGACTTTTTTCCTGAATTTTAATTGGCCGCTGTGTGCTGGGCAGCCTTAGCAGGCTTCAGGCTGGAGGCCATTACATGCAGTGACAGGGTCAGCCCTCATGCTGCTATTGCTCCACTCAATCTACGGCGGGCCCAGAGTTCACACGCGGGCAAGCACATAGAGACACATACATATATACACACACACTCAATTTCCCATGCTTTACAAAAATAATGCATGTAATAGGCCCATTTTTACTTTCTTATAATTAATGAGCTTGTAAGGCACACCTTAAAATGCTGATGTAATTAACGTCACATTACTAGCCATGACCAACTAATAATAAGGCAAAAAAAGGCTACTGTCTGGTTTAGAACACTGATGAGTTATCTCTGGATGTCCAAAGGCCTCATCAGACATGTATTGTGTGACCTTACATTGACACCATTTCATTATGGCCACCACTGCTAATTCAGATCCAGACTTGGCACTGGAAAGCTATTATATTCTTTTCTTCTTTAATTTTACCTGTTTGCTGTGCAATTCAGTGACAGTACTAGCACAGAGGTTCTATGGCCATCCATTACACCATGGTGGAAGGAGTGGGAGTCCCTGGTTGGGAGGTAGAAAGGATAGGAACACTGCTGTATTTTCTGCTTACTCTGCTTCTGCCTCCATGATGATGGGGAAGGATGGTTATAGGTATCCAATTCCCTGGCATTTCAATCAAGAGCTCATGCCCCTTCAGTGTGGCACTGTCATGCACATAACCTGTCTATCAACTAGAAGACAATGTCCTGCTATATGATTGTAATTCTTGTAACTAGTCACCATTGAGAAATGGAAGTTTTGAGTAAAGTGATCATTTATAAATCCATAGCAATGTGGGCTTTGACACATGTTATTCAGGTTCAATGAAGATTTGTGTACTTGAATGCATTCGGTCAGCATTTCACAAAGGACTGTCAGGATTAAATTGAATTTAATTGAAAATATTTCTCAACCTTCCAGTGAAAACACAGTAAGTGACTGATCCTGCTTTGAACTAGGACTAGTAATTGTGGGATTAAATTAAAGCTATTCCTTTACACAGCTCAAAGCTCAGAAGGAAAAAAAAGAATGGAAAGTGTGTTTCGGCTGGCTCAGGAAGGCTTTCATCATATAGAAATAAAGCTACCATTCATTTTATAGTTCAGTACAGAAAGTAATTCAAAATTGATGGACAATAAAGATTATAGGGAATGTTTCTGATTAACCATCCGCCTAAGAAGCTGTGCACGTTTAACCTTTTGTCTATCTTTTATACCTGGAAGGCAGACCATACAGTACTGTAGCCTAATTAGCAATTATTGTTGTCTTTTCTGTTTGTGGGGTCGTTTTTTGAAAAGGGCAGACATGACAGTTACATTATGGTTTATTGAATCAGATTTTGGTTAGATGACACAAAGGAGACCATGAAATGTCAGGCCTTGCATTACTTCATCTTCCACATTATTTAGTTTCATATTCATATTTGGTTTAACAAAGGCTAATAAATTAACAACAAAATTATTAAGGAATTTATTCTGAACCAAGTTGACTTGGAACATAGCTAATTAATGATTAAACGTGTTTAATTTCACAAAATCATTTAATATTTCTGACATAGTGAAAGCAAGAGTTTGCCAGTGTAAAAGAACAACCCAGCCGGAAGTGATGTTATAAGGGGGATAAACACATTACTAATCGGTGTTCTTGTCTTTTCAGATGAATAGTCTGTGCACTGCATAGAATCATTCTATGTATTAATTAGAATCTCACAAATAGGGATTTTCTGTAAGAGATTTTCAGGGAGTTTAATGTTTAGCTAAAACCATGAACAGATGTAACTTTGTCACAACAACTTGTAGCAAGTAGAAGTGGGCAATATTTTGATTCCATGTTATATTGAGAATATTCCAAAATAAATAACCAATATATTCCAAAATACTGAATAATTGCATGTTTAATTAAATAAGAAACTTAGAAGAGGTTCCCAGAATCACCCTGTTTTCAGGCAGTCATGTTTTGGTCCAAGAGTGTGAGAGTTCGAGTGTATAATGTCTCTTCCAACTTTCCAAACCTGACTTGTCATAAATCTCAGTACTTATACAGTGTAACTGTTTCCTTAATGTAGTAGTGGGAGATATATTGGATCACCCAGCTGATGAGTGTTGTACCATAAACGTTATTTTGGGATGCCACAAATAGGCCCACATAATGCAATAAACAAAACATGCTAACTTTAGACTGTTTAGTTAATTGGCTGACTCAGGAATGTTTCAGTCACATTTCAATGACCATCCCACACTTTGCTAAGTGTGATAGTCCAGACCAAGGCATAGACACCAGGCTATTAATAGCAGTGATTACCAAATTCCAGCAGTGTCTGGCGGTTCCAGATGTAGGAAAGAGTGTACAGGACACATGTAAGAGACAAATAACTTGGGAAATTCAGATGTACAACATTACAAACACAAATGTAAGTACACCATGCTTTGATAAATGCTGGAACTTTTCATTTGAATTATACTGTGATAACATTTTTGGCTATATTGTCCACTTCTATTTTGAAATTTGTTGAAGTATTGTAATGCCAGATTTTTGCCATAATGCCTAACCTTAGCTGAGACCCAAGGTTTCTGTTTGACTGTAGAAACGATCATCCGAGTTTCTTTCTTATCGGCTGCTTCTTTCTCGAGGCAAAGCGCAGCCAGACGAGTGATGTTCATGAGATTAGCAGCAGGCCAGTATGGAAATCCTCTGCTGATTAGATGCCCTTCAGCCCAGACATCTGCTGGGCTTCTGACGATTAAAGGAATTCTTTTACTGTTGTCAGCACCTCAGCTTTCCCCCCTACCATAGTTAAATTCCGTGTGAAGGCTCAAGGCAGCCTGAAGTCTTATCGGGAACACAATCCCAGTCCCCGGTCCTTTTACTTGTCTTGTATACTAAGTGTTAGCCATGATAAAAGCTGTATTCTGCATTCAAGACTAAATAAAGAACTTTATCAACTGAAAATCCCAAGGTAGAGCCATTGTTGGGCTGGGAAAAAGGCATGTTACAAGTTTGTATTCATCTTATTCATCTACGGTTTGCACTGGCACCACAAGCATGGGGATTCAGGCTTGCTCAAAAGGTATTCATCACATCCCTGGTAGAATTTATGCTTACCTTTATGTATGAGTCGGATTTCTATTGATAGTGGTGGACAGCAGCGACGGAGAAATTGAGCTCAATGTAAAAGAGGACAGCAGAGAGGTGACTGAGTGATTTGATGCCTAAATGTAGGACTCTTGTCTTGGCACATATTTCATGCAGGCACTCTGACAATAATGGTCTATGTGAGTATTGACTCATTTCGTATAAACCTGTTCTGTTTCTGTATTTCTTTTATTTTTTAACATCTCAGGGGTTGAAAAGAATGCATGCTGTCCCTTCACTGAGCTTGACTTAAAAGACTCATAGTTTCTCTTGCAAAATACCTACAGATGTAAATCAGCAGAGGTAGCATTAAGCATAATGTGAACAAGATTAAGTAGCCTTGGCAGCCGCCATGCCATACATCTTAATAGAATGGTTGCATGGTCTTTGTCTTCGTCTAATCTCACTGCAGTCCACTAGTGCCTCTGCTTTTGCTTACAGTAGCAGTGGGCTTTAGAAATCAGGAGCTAGTTTATTGTCTTAAACTCAGTGTGAATCGGCAATCAGAAAGCGTTTTCATTCCATATCATGAAGCTTTTCCATGTTAAGCACAGTAATTGTTGTAAAAGTCATTGCTTTTTCAACCAATCCTCGCCTTCCTGACCTAGAAATTGAGTTGGATGCCATCTTGGAGCAACTGCTCCAAACCTGGGAAGAGCTACTGGTGATGGCTGGGCATGCAAAGAGAAGGAGGTAAAGCACTTAATATCTGTTAAATCCACTCGCTGGTGCATATGTCCCTACACATTGTCAATACTGAGGGGCACTACAGTTCCAGTACTGGCAGTAAAATGGAATAACGAACCATCCATGGGCTGGCCAATCACTGGCTACTTCCCTATGTTTTCTGTCTAGGAATGTGACAACAGTAGTGGAAGGTGTTAGGCCAAAAACAATGTGATATTTGTTAATGGTTGATACCCACATCATTCACAGATCAAGTAAAATATAAATAAAATATGAATTAATACATTTCAGATTCTTAACCTTACATTCAAATAACATTTTACAGCCTTAACATTCAAATATCCCTTGACTTAAAGTCAAAAATCTGAAAGAAATGATAAAAATAAAATTATTTTTGTTGTCATTTTAATATACTGCCTACTTTGCAATATTGCACATAGTTTGAACTTAAAGCTAATTCCTGGCTAGGTCACTTAGGTAACTGAACTGTGTTCCAAAAATAGGAAAAAAACAACCAATATGTCATTCCTCCCAACAATTTTTTATATAACCAAATAATTATGACATCATATAAGTCATTTACCCCAAGTTACTATTCATTCTTGCTTAGCACATTAGATTTGGACGCTCCAAAAAGTTGCTGTTTTTTCAGCACCTGCGGGCAGCAAAGATAAACGTCAACACCACTGTGAAATTTTAAACACAGACCTTGGAAAGGTCACAGCATTGTGTGAGATTAGTAGCGATAGAAAGGTCACAGAGATCCCACTTTTCCTCCAGATAAGAGGGGGCATAATAGAACATCTTTCTCTCAATTAATATGCATAGTAACGAAGAATGTCTCCCTTTTGTTCTGCCTTCATGTCTGTGGGCAATAGGAAGACTGCTCCTTTGTGTGAGCCGGTACTAGGTACTGCCTGAAGTCATTAGAATTGGACACAAATGTGTTTTTAACATGACTGCTGGGTACATAGCTAGTGACAGGTGTCAAGGTGATGCATGTGTGTCAGTGAAAAACAAGCAAACATTTAGATGTCGCCATGGTGGATGACGATTAAAGAACATTGGAGTACACATCATGAACTCACATTCACTGATGCAGTCACCCTTCAAACCTTGATAATACTAGCTGCTATCAAAAAACAAAAAGAAAAAAAAAATTAAAAACATCCTGGCAAGAATTCTTGGACAGTAAAAAACAACACAGTTACATAGACTTGTACAGAGCTCTATATTAACTAAAACAGAATAAAACTGGGAAAAAAGCGAATTGACTTAGCTAACCAACCCTGCCAGCAAATGACCCATATTCATAATAGTTGATAACATTTATTATAAAGTCCAGTCAGATCAAGTAGGTTTATTGTCATTTCACCATTTACACATTGCACAGTGAAACAAAAAAAAAACGTTCCTCCAGGAGAACCCCTTATTACAATGTGGTGGTGGGGATGCTCGCTTTCCTCAGCTCTCTCACAGTGTAGAGACACTGTGGCTTTCTTGGCAGTGGAGGTGGTGTTGGGGGTTCATGTGAGGTTCCAGGATGTGAACACCAAAGAACTTGATGTTTTGAATGATCTTTACAGACAGGTTGTTCTATAAGCCATTGTACTTTCTCTGTGTGTGTTGCCTCATTGTTCATGGTGAGCTTGATCAGCAAGGTCACGTCATCAGCAGACTTCATGATGAGGTTCGTCTTAGCGCAGTCATGGTTCAGCAGTGTGAAGCTGCAGCCCTGGGGGGTCCCTGTACTTGGGATGGTGCTAGAGATGCTGCTTCCCATCCTGATTGGCAGCTGGATATTTATGATGGGTGTCTATGGCAATGGGAATGGAACGGTAGCCACTGAGACAGCCCACTGAAGACTTCATAGGCACATGGATGATGGTAGTAGCTTTGGAGATTGTTTGAATGCCCTCGCCATTTTTTCAAGAACACACTAAATATATACAACTGCAAATAAATGTCTTATTTCTAAATCTGAAATTATGTAAAAATTAATAAATAAAATAAAAATAAAAAAATAAGTAAATAAAGAGAGGAAAGAAAGGCACAAGAAATCCCAAGTTCGCCCTCTCAGAGGGGGGGTGCTGGTTGCAGGGATGCACAAATAGCGCTTTGCCAGGCGGTTCACTCTTGGGAAGTTTCTATCATGAATCCTCCACCACTGTAAAGGGTCAGTTTCACTGTCTGCATCTGGTGCAAGCTGTAAAGTTTTGCATTGTGCGTGCTCTAAGGGTCTTTGTAGGAACATGCTTTAGACACAGTTTGCAGTGCGCGCTACTCTGCTTCGTGTCAGACTTTAAATAGCGAAAATATCTCCAAACCACCGAATTCCTCTGTCCCTTTTTTTTCATGTTTCTCGCTCGCTTTTGCTCCTACTGTTGTTTTCAGCTGCTGTAGCCCACAGCTTTAACATGTGAGCAGCTACGCTCTGCGCGTCATCCTCACTGACGTCAGCTTTCACACGATTGGTTCGGCACGGCGCTGTTCTCTTTATCATTGGCTTCTAGTCCTAGATGGAATGAGTTCTATCGACTTTCTATCGACTACATGCTATCGAGGAAAAGATATTTCGCGATAATTATCTTTATCGTTTTATCGCCCAGCACTAGTCCGTATTCACTCATGCATTTTCTGTAACTGCTTAATCCTTACTAAAGTTGCGGGTACCCGGAGCCCATCCCAGGGTCTACAGGCACGAGGCAGTGACTCACAGTGCACACACACACCATACACTCACAAACTAACCCCTACGGTCAGTTTAGAATCCCCAATTCACCTGACGCGCATGTCTTTGGACAATGGGGGAAACCGGAGACCTCAGGGGAAACCCACGCCACCACGAGGGGAACATGTATACTCTGCACACACCGGTCTATATTTTCACAATTGTTTTTAATTGCTGTGGCTTTGAATATATGTCAGTTACCTCTGATTCTGAAATAGACTGTCTAAAGTACCGATACTTCCTATCACTTCAACATGAATGAGTGATCATATGTTTATGATTTTAACATTACAACCATAGTGAATTCAATATTCTTGTCACATATGGAATGTATAGATTAGGGGATCCGAAGTACTTTTTGATACATCAACATTTACATAGTATTTCAAGCGCTTCTACATCATACAGTGTGCCAATAAATATTATTTTTTTCTGTTTGACCTTCAAGGTTGTCCTGGCAAATCCTATTAGTTTCTTTTGTAGGACAGTCACCTTTGACACAGCTTCCCTCCATTTCATCACCCTCTAAAAGCCACTGACAAAAAAATAATCACGCACCAACAAATAACACAGTGGCCAGCAGTCCCATAAGAGCATTTGAACTGGTTCGGGGGAACAACGCTTCATCCACAGCTCTGAAAAAAAACAAAAAAACTTTTATGGCGTGCACATAAACACAGCTCGTCGCTTCTCCATCAAAGCCTTCTCTGACTGCAGTGGCCAGTCCAGCTTGAATGTTAGCCTCCCCAGTGGCTTTAACATTCGTTTGCAGCAGCAGAGACTGATGAAGAGGCTGGATATTGAGGTATGGACTTTTACATCGCTCCTGGTTACTCTGTCAGCAGCATCACTCTTACACCCCCCAAGCGCTTCTCCCCAGTCGATTCCCTTTACCTGCTCACTGCTGAACGTGCTCTTTCACCCTGTGTAATTAAGGGCTCTTGCTTCAATCCACCATTTACTGCTTGTAAATTCACTGAGCTGCCTCAAGAACTCACACAGTGTTCCAGGCAAACAAGACAGCATGGATTTCTCTTCCTGCAGGCCCTTAATCCCATTTTTATGCATAAACTGAGAACCTTAATCTCTGGAATGTGGTATCTATGGACCCGGATGATAGAGATATAAAGAGAGTTATGAGGTGGTCTGGAGTTTGCTGTTTGGTTGTTTTCAGCTCATCCAAGAAGCATCTGGTAGCCTTGGTAGCCTTGGCTCGGTGTGTCCATTGGCATGATGGATGTCAGGAAGGCTGTTCACAGTGCCTGTGGCAGACTGGTCCAAAGCTGAAGAAATGCGTGTCTGGGAGACAGTCCACCGAGCGAAAACTCTAAATGCATTGAAGAGATGCCAGTGTGTCAGTGAAGCCCCCAACAGCAGCACTGACGCTTCACAGGAATACAGAATGTGTCAGAATTTGAGAAATAGTTCTCATATAATTTTAATGAAACTGAGTTTTTCTCATTGGGCTTTGTGCTCTTTAAACACTAAACTCTAGGGCTTTGTGTATACACTACAAAGAACATACATGAAAAAGTGATCTGTAGAGTGCTAGGAACTGCAAAAGAAAGTCCACTAATTAGATTCTAACCAGTTGGAGTAGTTTTATAAAATTGGCGTGGTGATGCAAAGTGGAGAAAGCTTATGGTATTTAAGCAATGCTGCTAAAGCACTGGAACCTTGTCTTGGAACATGAGTAACATGTTTTTTTGTGCTAAGAGAGCGATGGGCAGAGAGAGAATAGGTGAATAATGGTCATCCTGCTTCAAACTGCAAGTCAGAAACTATTTGAGGCAGTTAGGCTGTGTCAGCAATCCCGCCTCTAAAGTGGTCCCTAATGATGCTGCTATATTAGTCCAAATGCCCACCTCCAGCCGAGTGCCAGAGTCAACTGCCAGCTTCTTGACACCATGGGATTCTGGTTTGTCCATAAGAATTCACAAACATAGAGGAGTCCCTGAATTAGCATTGCTTTATTTTCAGAATTATTTGACAGGAACTCGATCTTTACAATATTTACAATGTTGAGAAAATATTACTGTTCCTTAAACTGCATGAGCCTGTGTGTGTGGGTCAACTCTCCAGTCCTTCACTTTCAAAGCTTCAAATATATTAGTTTCATGGAAGTAATTTCAGCAGTAAATACTGAATGATAAGCCCATAGTGTAAGGGGTTAAACATAATAAAATTAAAATTAACAATTAACACTAAACAATACACTTACCTTTCTGTCTACTCCTTTTTTGAGATATTAAACAAATGATTTCTATTTTGCCAGTCATTGAACTATAACTTATGTTAGTTGAAAATGCTCTAGTGGTATCTTTTAAAGATCCTTAAAGAGTATGTAGTAAAAATGTCCTTATTTTCAAAAAAGAAAAAGTTAGTATCCAAGTAAAAATGGCATATGGCATTGCGTAAAGCTCTGTATAATGAGCAGCTGCTCATTACACTTAACACAACACACACTCTGCTGTAAATGAAGCAGATGTAATTTGATGAAATACATGTTCATGAGGTTTCATATGCTGTGGGTGTTAGAAAAGCGTACTGGTGGAGGCTAGTGAGGCCTCCATCAGTGCACATTTCTAACACCCACAGCAAATGAATAGACACACAATAGCAATGTGTACTACAAGCTTGTTAGAAAAGTCACAGCCTCATTAGCATGTGGGCAGAATACGTGCACATCGAAGGGCATTTGCAGTCCTGTCTCACTGCTTTCTGCTGTGGAGAGCTGTGAGAACATTAAGCTTGAGCTCAACTTGCACAGCCCAAATAAGGTCAAAAACCGCCTGTGGACATAGCTGTTTTTAGCATAGAGAAAAACTGTATTTCTCATTTCTTTATTATATGTACCATATATTCTGAGATAGTAAATGCTCTTGAAAAAAATCCCTAAATGCTTCTTGGATTCTAGAAAGAAAACCATACGTATACAACCTATACAATGTGGAGGTACTTTCAAAGAGAAATTCTAACAATTTTCCAATATTTACACCAATTGAAATCATTAAGATGTAAGCAAAGTTATTCAAAGTGGTTTGATGTGAAATAACACATTCTAGAGAAACTGGGTCAGAAATGTTCACAGTGGTAGTGATGAGAACTAGGCATTTGAAGGGTTTAAGACAGTTACTACATGAAATGGATATAAATACACTGCCTGATGCTTGAGACATGGATTTATAATAGTTCAACAGAGGTAACACTTTGGCCTAAAACAAATTCTTAATTATCCATGTATTCTGGAGAAGTACGGGCAGGGCATTGTTAAGCAAAAAGACACTAAAAAGAAAACTTTTTTTTTTATCATCAGTGTTGTATTCTTATCACTACCATGGAAAATAAATCTACAATGTTTTCTACAATGCACCATGTCACATCAAAACACTGAATTAATGTCTGAAATGAATTATTCCAAAATGTAGATTTCCCTTCGACGTTCAAATCTGTCCATCGTGATCACAAATGTAAAATGTTTAGGAATGGGTATTTTTAGGATTTTACTCATTCGGTGGGTGGATACCCAAACTTATCAACACTCATATACTCTCCATAATTTGGTCTAATAAGACATCCCATGTAAAGATGTAAAAGTATGTAAAACAGTTATATTACTAGTACTTTTTGGAGAAATAACTAAATAACAATCATTTCCTGAATTTCCTATAGACGTAAGAGAGGGGTGTAACGGAAATTAAACATATACTTAAAGGTAATCAATGTAATCAATGTACTTAATGTACCCTAAGGGAAAAATCAATATATTTAGTATATGATTATGTATTTGATCTCGTCTATTTGATTGTTCTTTACTAAGGGTAAAAAAATCTATATATTCAGTGTATGATTATGTTGTTGATTGTTCTTTATTTTGAGTGTTCTTTATGTGAGGCTGGATGGTGGTCTTGTATAAGGCCTAGACTTGTGTCACATAAAGCCACGTATACTTTAACATTTGCATGCGTAGAGAAGATTTAATCATTAATGGTCGAGGCCAGTCTTGAAGGCTGTTAGAGCACAAGACTTGATCTGGGAACTTGTTTTTTTGCATGTACCTTGTGTTTTTAAGTAAAATGGTCTAACAGTTATCTGCATCCTGAGCTAGTAGGAGGTCGTTGCCATGGGAACGGTCAAGGTGCGGGTTTCATAGCCATAACATCAGGGTCTCTCAGCCAATATGCTAGTTAGTCACTGGTACCTGGAGTGTCCCCATGACGTACGACTCACAGAGGCTCAACGTTAGATAATAGTGTAAGTATCTCTCATTTTGAAGGACATTTGCGAGGCAGAAAAGATCTTCATTCCAGGACTACTCTGAAGTGAAAGACTTAATTCTGTTCTCCCTTTTGCAAAAGATTTTTAAAAAATAAAAGCCTTTGTTTCTGAGCGAAGACTTCTTGTCAGTTTGCTGATTTCCTCACTGCCATTACAGGGGCAACTGCTACAATTGTCTGGAAATGATTTGGACAGCATCTCTCTTGTCCCTCCCACTGATCCATTTTAGCATCAACCATTTGAAAATGCCAGCTATGTTAGAATGCCTTAACGTTGTATAAATACTGACGGCAGCATCGTTTGTCCAGCAGCTTATCCATATTATGGTGTTAACCAGTCTGAAATCAGTACCACATTGGTACCAGTTCTCTACACCCATTACTAAATATTTTTCTTGGGGGAAACAAAAGTGGTTCTTTTATGACATCACTCAATACTTTATTGTAAAAAGTGCAGGATGTGCACTGTATATATAGCCTAATACTGACATTCAGTAATTGGCAGCAGGAAAAGTAGGCATATGATGGATGTGGGCTTGAAAGCAGGTTGCCAATATGCAAAAAAAGGGGCATAGATGTCACTGTCTTTTGAAGACTATTGATATACTGTATGGACAGCCAGTCCAAGCCAGGAAATGGTCCATCAATCTGCAGAGCGTGCAAGCCCTTCAAACAGTGTGCTATTGAAAAGCGACAAGTTTTTGCCTTGACATAGAAGGGACCTCTTCAGCGCTTTGGCAGATAAAGAGGCTGCAGTTGTGATGAGAGGAGAGCCTGGCTGACTGCAGGTTTGGTTGGGATGAATAGAGAAAGGCTTGTGTGCAGCTCAGCAGAATGGATTCTATTGTTGTGTTTTGGCCGATCAACAAGCTCTGAGATAAACAAAAGCGAAAAAAGGGAACAGGAGCACTTATTTGAGCAGGTGAATAGACATGTGTACATGCACACTCACTCACTCTCACACACACACACACACACACACACACACACACACACACACAAACACACACATAGATTTTCTCTCATACACACATATTACAGTACTGGGATTATCTTTATAGGAGTTTCCACTGGCATATGGCATGACTGTAGATATGCTGGCACTTTAGACAAGCCAGAAGTGAAATCGTTTGGCTTGTATAGTTCTTAAGTAAAAGCCACATTTCATGTAAAAATACAACTTGTCCCATGGGAGCGTGAGCGTTTTTGTTTTCCGACCATCATAGGGACATGAAAACACAGTTTTCTAACTCTCTCTCTCTCACTATAAAACACAAACGCACACACACACGCTGCGTATTTCCCGGGGTGGAAAGACTACTGAATATCCTCACTTAAGCAAGAGTACTACTGTGGTAAAGTATTAGTAAATGGAAGGAAATTAAGGCAATTAATCAAGCAAAGTCTAAAAACTGCTTGAATTACTTTTTTATGTCTACACTCACAATCTGACATTATTTCTGAGCTTTCTCAGAAACAAAATGAAAGCAAACATTATTTTAAAAAAAGAAGAAATGTTCTTGTAGTGCACATTAACTGCACATCTTTTTGTGTACTGTCTAAGGCACAAGGTTTCACTTTGCTGCCCATTAGGCTGCCCACTCCTGACTGACTCTCCCGATTACTCAGTTTAACCCAATTAATTGAATTATCAATCAGTTAAAATGAATCCACTAAAAATCTTCTTGCTAAATTTGCATATTAGTTTGATTTACCATTCAAATGGCAGAATCTTCACAAGAAATACATTTCAACACTCAGATTCCTAAATACAAATTGTGTGTATGAGGCAGAAAACATCACACTAAATGTGGCCCTGGTAAGATTGTGGTTTTATTTAAACAGGCAGTCTGGTGCAACAAATAGGCAACAGGCCCCACCTAGCCTACAGGCCCCACTAATAGTGTTCCAAATTAAGCTACAGGTTAAAATATTAAACAATAATAAAATATTAAATACAATAATAAAATTATTTATTAAAACATTCACTGTAAACTATGCTATTATATATATACATATGTGTGTATATATATATATATATATATATATATATATATGTATGTGTGTATGTGTATATGTATATATGTATATATGTATATATATGTATATATGTATATATGTGTGTATATATGTGTATATATATATATGTATATATGTATATATATGTATTTGTATATATGTATGTATATGTATATATGAATATATGTATGTATATATATGTATATAGAAACCACAACACGATATGTTTGTGGGGATGTAGAACATGTCAGAGGAACAGAGGAAAAATGTAGTTTGTTGTAGTGACATCTTATGGCTGGTTGGTTTGAAATTGATTAAAGAGCGTGTACTGTTATGAATGAACCTACACAATTTTGGTAAGATTAGCCTTTGATACAGGCATATATTGGCTGCTGAATTTCGGGTGCCATTCTTCTGAATGGAACTGTAGAAGTTGTGAGCAAATGTAGCTAAGGATAAACACAACAAATTTCATTTAGCTTACATTGAAAATGTGTCAGTTGCTGTGCACCCTATGGTTGAAATTTCATGAAAACATGCATGCCAGGGTTATGTTTTGTGAAATTTGAGACTTTAACGTCACAAAATATTAGCTAGATTTTTGTTATTCACTAGGTTGCACTACTCCACAAATGAATTGTAATGAGCTAGGGTAATACACCTTGCCAAACAAATTGAATCAGTGCTTTGTGCCTACCACATTTCAGGGGCCACTAGCAGGAAGTGATACACCCACATAGGGATACAAACCACTTATTCCGTATCAGCCATGTGGAGCCAAGTTTTATGGGGATAGGGACATTTTTATTTTTTGAGCACATCTTCGGGGTGTTTCTGGAGCTGGGACTAGCTTTGACTGTCCTGCAGAATTTTTATTTATTTTATGCTTGTTTGTATATTTATTAGGGATGTCAAACGTTTAGCTCTCTGATTAACTAATCTAAATTAGTCACACACATTTTTGCTGTAAAAGTATTTACAAATTTGAATGAATTTTGGCATATGAGTATGAATAATCAACATTACAGACTTCCGACGTCTGTTCTATTTAATAACTGTTTTTGCACTGTTCATGTGCAGTATTGCTCACAACAATCAAAAATATGACCTAATATGCTGAGGGCAAAAATACTTCAGCAACAATAATGACATAACAAAGTCCATCTATCGAAAAATTCTACCTTGAATCTTATATAGTTTATACAGTCTTTTCAGCACTGATAATGACGAAATAGGCAAAATTATATTTTATTGAAATGAGAAGAACCTAGATAGATCTTTAGAGGTGCATAAAGCCAGTTTATACAGTCAGGTTCTAACACTGGAGAAATGCTACCGTGAAGCCGGGTGTTCTGACAATTCTTGCTACCCTGTGGAAAAATGCTCCCTTGAAGTTTATACAGCTGCCAGCATCCCAAGGTAGCACAGATCTCGAGGGGTAGCATGTTAAAATCATGTTGTGCGATTAATTAACGTAAATTTTTTAACCCGTTATTTTTTCAGATTATTTGATTGAAATTAACGTGGTAATTCGACACCCCTAATATTTGTTTTGTGTTACAGTATGCATAAATATACTATATATATGCTATACTATCTATCTATCTATCTATCTATCTATATAT